>PVJI01007167.1:0-80225 GCA_004026765.1 Micronycteris hirsuta | reverse complement strand
GCTTGCCTCTGTTTCATTTATCATTCTTTCTGGGGCTTCCTCCTTTCCTTTCATTTGGGGATTGTTTCTTTGTCTTCCCATTGTTTGTGGGATTCTTCTTGCTAACCTCTGGTTCTTAAACTGATCTGTGAAGTTCTCTGAAGCAGCGAAATTAATTTTGGGTCACTCTCTGTTTTTTGGGCTGACTCTTGTCTGGATCCCACTCTATTCTCTTCACAATTCCAGGTTTTAATGTCTCACCTTTCTGAAGACAATCCCAAGTGGAAATGATGACAAGAACAGTGCTGGGCCTATTTTTCCTCAGGATGGACTGGACTGCATGGCCAGCAACACCAACTTGTCCATCCCATGCGTGGGGAACCCTCGGATGGCAGACGTCCGTGATCTCTCAGTTGCAATGGGTTCAGGAATTAGCACTGTCTCACCATTCATTCCACACTGCCAGCTTTTCAAAACTCCCATCCCTGGACTGCATTGCTTGCATCACGTTTGGCCGTGAACATCACCTCGTGACCACGGAGACCAGCGGCTGGCCGCAATGTCTTCCTTTTGAAGTAGTCTGCCTGAGTCCAGGAAAGGGGTTAATTTAGATATATGAGTGTTAAAAACGCAGTTCCAGATTTCTGGACATAGATCTTCTTAGGACAAGCTGATTGATTTCCACAAGAGAGTATGCTGGGACAGTTGCCACTGAGATACCCACTCTTCTTTGAATCTAGGTGGGCATATAATCAGTAAGATGCAGCAGAAAGAACACTGTGTGACTTAGGTCAAGGGCAGCCTCCACCTGATTTTCTGGACCACCTTGCTTGGGAACCTTGAGCTGCACTTCAGCTACCCTGAAGAACCCAAGCTTTGAAGAAGCCCAGCCAAATAGAGCATCACAGGTAAACTTTAAGGTTGACAGTAGTAATCTTGGAGTCATTCAGCCCTGTGAATGCTTGTGAATTGTCCCTTTGATGATTCCAGCCTCCGGCCATTGAGTCACCTCTAGTCTCTGAGATTACCCACCTGAGGCCCCAGACACCATGAAAAAGAGCTATGGTATTATCGGCAGAACAATAACCGAATTCCCAAGTTACAGAATCCATAAGAATTTTAAAAATGACTATTATAAGCAACTGAGTTTAGGGGTAATTTGTGGCACAACAATTTGAACTAGAAAAGAAATTTGTGATTTGTACTTTGGGACAAATAAAACAACTTACATCTACCATCAATGGAAAAGGAATACAAATAATTTGAGTGGAATAGGTGATTTTTTTTTTGTTCCTAAATTTTGGGGAAAGGGGTTAGAGTTAGACAGAGAGTAAAAAATGATAAATAAGCCTAGAAATGTTCATTTGAAACAGCATGTCCTTTGAGTAGAGCTGCACTTTATGTACAATTTCAGAAGAGCACATGCAAAGACTTTCCCTGATACCATTTCTCTTTATGTCACTCTTACAGCCAATTTTGCCATATTTAGCCTTAGTTTTAAAATCCAATACCTGAGGTTTTGTCCCACTTTCCAGAGCATTCCACAGAATGCTCAGGCAGTTGATTTGAGCATTACACCCTTGCCGGCAATGGATGCTTCTCTACGGAGATGTCCTTGAATGAATTAAGATTCCAGACTGTAGTGTTTGTGGGTTTCTTTCTTTTCTTTTCTTTCTTTCTTTCTTTCTTTTTTTTTTTTTTTTTTTTTTGGTCAGGTGATACAGGCTGTAATTAAACCTTGAAGGTTCACAGTTTTGTTTTCTGCACCAGCCTGGACCTTGATCAGCCACATTGTATCCCATTTTACTGCATGTCAGTGTACAAGTTGCAGGGTGTTTTCTACTTTTTTAAAAGCTTGTTTTCTCTGAATTTGGAATGCGTGTCTCAAAGTAAGTGTGCCAGAGGCATTTTCTTATTTTTCTGAAGCATGGAGCTTCAGAAATTGAACTGCTTTCCAAGATTAAACAGCTGGTTAGTAACTCATTCAGGACTAGAACCCACATCACAGAATTTAAGAGAGAATTTAACAAATATTTGTTGAGCCCCTTTCCACCTCCAGGTTCTGGGTTAGGCCCTGGGGTTACAAAGAGTAATAAGACATTCTCCTTGTTCATGAGAACTGACAGTTTGCTACAGAAAGGAGACTTTGCAATCAGCCTGGGTAAGTGATACACCTGAGGTCTGAACCAAGTACAATGTGATTATTACAGAGGAAGAAGCAAATGACTCGGAGACCAAAGGAAAAGCTGGTGTGATTTAAGCTGAGTCACTGAAGATAAAAATGATATGTCAGGGGGAAGCAGAGGGCCATTTAAATGTATTTCAGTCTCAGAGGAGAGAATAGGAAAGGACATTAATTGTCCCGCGTGCTTAGGGAGCAGGAGGGCATTCAGTGTAACTGCATTAGGGTCAGAAAAATACAGGTAGGGAGGTAAATAGGCTAATATCTACATGTCCCTTTAGACTATATTATAAAAAAATAGATAAACACAAATACACATACACACAAATATTCACTTACTTGGAAAAGTATGGCTTATTGTCATTTAAGATAAAAGCCAAGAAAAAAAGGACTATTGGGAAACTTCCTGATTTCATTTACAGTGAGAAGTTCACCTCTACCCTAACTTCACCTCTAGACAAACATATGTCCCTAGTTACACTTGTTTTTGATAAAATTATAGTGACCAGATGATGAAATCCAGGCTTGCATTTGGGAAGTCTCCCTGTGAACCTAAAGCAGCCCAGCAAACTATTACTTGTCATCGTTGTAAAATTACCCCCAAGTGAAATGTGCTCAGTGAAGTATCTTTCTTATCTTAACAGTTTGAGAACTATTTAAGTGCTCGTCATAGGTTAGTGTGCTGGCAACTAGTTTCCCTTCCGGCTCAAACACGGAAAGAGAAAGAGAAGTGTAGAGGACCAGCCTGATGGTGAGTGGCCCTGCGTTAGTTACAACGTTTGGACTACATTCTGTAGCCCGCAACGGAGGGAAAAAATCTTCACGTCTGTGCGCACGTGTGTGCATTCAGAGCCCGATCTCCCCTCATTCTAGCTTTAGTTCTTGAATACCAGGTTAGTTTATAACTTCAGAGATAGATATAGCCAGGAAATGCCCTAACAACCTATTTTAAACCTTTATGTCATACATTTCTTGGTTTTCATTTTCTTTCAGCTTTATTCTTAATTTAGGTACATCTTCTTTTTCCTTCCTAATTCTACCTCATCACCCCAATCTTCTTATTCTAAGGCCAGGATTCTTTTCCTAATACTATAGATTCCAACTTTATTTTGTAATATGGAGACAAAAATCATCTTTCCTTCATTAAGGCAGTGAATGAGCCAAAATATTGTAATGTCTCAAAACACTTGTCTTGTGGAAGGAATCACCTGAGTTACCTAAAGTCACCATATCACAATTTGTTGACAGTCTCAGGTGATAAGGTACACAGAGAACATAGTGTGAATTACCAGTTCAACAGATGCTTCATCAATAGATGCTAATGACTATCTCAGAAGACTACATCAGATGAAGGTATATCTCAGTATAACTCTGTTCGCATTGTAACACTCTAAGGAGATTTAAGTTCTTCATCAGAGAAAAATTTCATTGAATGATGCACCCCCCAATTAGGTCTAATGATTTGTTTTCTTCTAATTTTCTTTCCTCCTCTAAGGAAAATATGGAGTGCCATTTTATTCTACCAAAAAGCTGAGCACACAATTTCAGGAGTCAAGTGTGAATCTGAAGACAGAGTAACTTGTGAATTTTGACCTCGGTTACTTTCCAAGACGAGAATCCAACAATGTGTCCGCCAATGTCATGGTGCATTTGCGTGATACGAAGTGCATACTCATAGGCCGTGTTACGTGAAACTTATTCCAGGACTTTAACAAGGCCTGGTATTATCCTGGTACCTAATATAATTCGTTATCTTTACTAAAAGAGTAGTCAGGTTTTAGTGAATGAAACTACTGCCTTGAACCATCAGAAAGCTTTTACTTCTTCCATGGCTCAATATTATATAATTTTCTGAGGTATTATTCAGTCTGGGGACAATATTGCGACATTATGCAGGCTGCTTTCAAATACAAATAGGTTACATCTAAGACTTCAGAAACCTGGGAAATACCTCTATATATAGTCTCTCCAATCTCTCTCTGGAAAGGAACTTCAGAATTATTTATTTCCATGATTTCTAACTTCTTTTAGCTGCTGACAATTTTTTCTTTCTAAATTAATCTTGGACAGATAATTCAACACAAATAAGACATAGATGAAAATAACACATAGAAACCAAATGTGCTAATTGGAGATCCAAATGTTCAGCTTAGCTCCTCTGGTTTCTAAAACTTTGAAGTGGAAGTCACGTCATTTCCCTATGCCTCACTTAGTTTTAATCTTTGAATAGAAATTCTAATACCTGCCTTACTTCATAGAGTGTAAGAATCAAACAGGTAATTTACGTGAAAAATACCTTAAAATATCATACATATCTAAGATATTATTAGAGCATGAATATGAAAGCATGCAATTTAGTATGTTTTAAAGTAATAAATTGTGTTATAAACCAGGAGTATTTAAAAATAGAGAGACTAAAATATTCTTGGTAGTATATGGAATGTCCCTTTCAGGGAGACATGCTTTCCTCCCAAGTTTTAGGATGAGCACATGCAGGGTCTGGGGATGAGAGTGTCCGCTCTTGCCCTTTGATGGGAGAGAGGGGCGCTGCGTATTCATCAGCCATACGTCAGTCAAATCCTTGACTTTCTTCTTTCTTCTCTCTCCTCTTTTCCAGGTACCCCATGCTTTTTCCTTGGTGTTAGGACCACCTGTTTCTCAGGACACAGAGGGAACATTATTCACAACTGCTGGGTGAGGCTGGGAATCACACACACTCTGTTTCATCAGCACGACCTGTGTCTCAGTGTCAGAGCCTCACCGTTGTGACTGCTGGCCAGTCTGGCAGCCCTTTAGTGTCTTTTCTCTGAAACGTACTCTCTTGAAAGTGCCCCAGACTAAATCATCACCCGAAGTGATCAAATTCCCTTGGGATCCATATCACTGGGGACTGACAAATTTACTACCATGACATTACCAATGCTTCTTCCCTCTTTCTAGCGTATTTTGAATAGAAAATCCAGTACTCCGTGTGGGGAGAGGGAGCATCTCCTTAATGTGTTCAGTAGATGAGTGAAAGTAGGCGGGAAGAGTGGCTACAACTTCCTGTGTTGTAATGGATTCATCAAAGCTGGCCCGCCCTCTTGGCCATGGAGAAATGGGGCAGGAGGATGAGATGTACACAGGCTTCCTACAGACGCGACGAGGAAACAAATTCCTGCACCCCAGGGGCAGCCCTGGTACCTCTTGATGTTCCGCCTCTATGCACAACCATAAAGTCAAAGGTCTCTGATATATTTACAAACATTCTGCTAGCCATAGCAATAATGCAAATTATGCCCAGGGAGAGGTGGTGGCCACAGCATTTCTGTGTCTTGATCTTGCCCCCATCATTGTGATGGCTCATGAAGACACTGGCCTTAGGTCTATCTTTGAAATCAGCAGAAAACAGCCATTTCCAATTCTGAAATAGGCACAATGACTGATTGGAGTCGGTATAAAAATCACTTTCTGCTTTATGATGTGTGGATTAATGAAAGTATTAAACCATTCTAATGATAGATAAGGAAATTATTTCCACTGTAGCTGAAAGAAATAAAACTGTTCCATCTTAAATTTAAAAGGTCTAAAACTCTGCAAGCTCATCAAAAGTGCGTGGGCAACAAAGAGGTACAAGTTTATAACCCATTCTGAAGCACCTTAATTTTTTAACATCCATCATTTTTCTGCTTCATTACTGTTGGTGTGCATCCCAAAAGGTTCAGGGAGAAGTAATTTTTGCAGAAAAGGATAATAAATATGGTCCAGGCTAATGTCACTTTTAATGGGAAATACTGGGATTTCCCCATTTTATTAGCATACCACACCGTTAATTTTATTTCATTGACACTGTTGCCTTTGTAGCAGCTGGGTCCTCAGATAGAGTGGCATGATTTATGACTCAGAGATCAAATCTGAACTTGGACAAAACCCAGGCAGTTTCATTTCTGAGAAGGCCGCAGCTTGTGTACATGCCCCTTCAAATTGTTGATATTTGGCCATGTTTCGTTGATAGAGACAGAATAATCTTGCACAAAAATAGAAATATAAAAGAATGATGCCAGCATATATGTGCCAAACATTCCCTGAGCAACACTTCTTCCTCTCAGAATGTCATGTGATTTCAGAAATAGTTGTAGCCCCCAGCTCAACACAGACTTGGACCAGCTCAACACAGACTTTGCCCCCAGCTCAACACAGACTTTGTCTTGAAATTCAGCCTCAGGCCCTGGGCCATCCACTTCTTGCTAAATGAAGTCATGGCCTGGAACTGGCCTGATAGGAACTCTTTAGTATTTACACATGCACAGTGAGGTAGTTTGGTGTTTTCATGATTAAGGAGCCACCCTTGACCAAGGAGCTATGGGCTTAGAAATAGATTCTTTTGTCTTTCATTTCCTGGGTAAGAAATTTAAAGAGCCATTTCAAAAGCTTTTCAGAAGGTGTCTTGGGATTGGTCACCCTTAGCAGTGGCCACATCATTAACTTGTGGTTATTTTGGCTTAATTTCTCCTGTACCTCACACCTGCTGTATAAAATTCTATAGAAAAATAAATGACGTTCTCAGAAGACATTTTCATGTTTAGCTTTAAGAGAAACCCAAACAAAGACACTGTGTCTTTTCATCTTCTTCAAAGATGTTAATTTTAAGTCACATGTGCTGAGGTTCTCGCCTCCCTTACCCACCACTAATAAATCATGGAATGCTTTTGCATTCAGCTGAGGCATGGCCTCACAAGCCCCTTCAGTAGAAGGTCTAGTAAGATTGGCTTCTATTTAGTTTCCAGGTTTTAGGCCCCCTACCTCCGCTCTTGAAGGGATCCAGTGTCAATGTGGGCCTTTATCGCTCTTTCTGGAATCAGCGATTTTCTGTAAGTGCATAGAAAACCATCACTCATCATGCATTGCTTTCCTGTGTGCCCGTCTGAATGCTGGGCAGTGGGCGAGGCTGCTCAGCTCATTTCTCTGTCTGACATGTTTGCCAGTGGCATTTGGGATTCAATTCTCTGTCTCACAAAGTATCAATCAGTACTGGATTTTCAGAGTCATTGATAATATTTGAAACTTCAATGTCAACTGTAAAAATATGTTTCTACCATTTAAAAATATTACCCAAGAACATTTGTTCCCTGATCTCTGCACTTATACTCTGCCAAAGAACTGGCATTTTAAGTTCTAGAATTTTGTCTTCAATAATGGACTATTTTTCAACAACTTGCTAAGTTAATATCCCTAAGTTTTCAGTCTCTCTTTGATCAAATTAGATCTCTGTGATGCTAAACAATGTCTTGATTGCTTGAATCTAATTTATTTTATCATTTCATCTGGGAGACCCTGGAATAGTGTTCTTTAATGCAAGGATGCGAAATTTGTATCCAGAACTAACAATGAGAAAACTGTGACAGTATGGAGGGGCTGACAATGATTTTCTCTGCAATTGTTTGGAAGCAACGTGAAGGTGAGTCCTACCTCTGACTAATCACTATGTTCTCCTTAACATCGTTGCACATTAAAGATTTACCATAAGTAATTGCTGTAAGAAATTATTAATGAACCAATCGATACTGGCTGGGAAAAAGTCAATGATCATGAAGGATGTAGGTATGCTGACAAAGTGAAAAGAAGAATTTCAAGCAACAGAGATGAGAGTGGCCCTTTAACTTCACGTTACATGGGCAACTATGAACTCCTGAAACAGCTTCTTGAAACCTCATTTCTAAAAGCACTTGTCCCTGTGCTCCATGCTTAGATGGGTAGGTGTGCTCCATGGGATATCATTTCATCCAGACTCACCACTTCTCAGTCCACATTTTATTCTAGTCATCGCTGCAGCAACCAGTTGCATGCAGCTGTGAAATGACAGCACTTCCCCTGGCCTGTCGGTTTCTACCCCAGAATGCTCCTGCTGACGTTGAGTTGGATACTTTTAGAAACCCTCTCGGCCATGTTGAGGCACGTGCGAACCCAGACATGGAAAGTATTTAACACCTCAATGAAAATCTTGTGATAAGAGGGGGAAATTTTATGTTTATTTTACATGATACTTCAAAAAAACATAGTGGGTTAAATCTCAATTGTGATAAATTCAACAATTCACCCTTCAATTAGTGTTCTTCCCTTCCATTTTTCCCTCTTGGAGGACCCAATCTCTAATCCCTGGGGTCACTCACAGAAACAAACTGACTGTAGGTATGTCTTTATCTCAGGCTGTTTCAGTGGAACCCACTTTAAGACGACCTGAGTGATCACAATGTAAAAGTAGAGTAGAAATATGGGGGTGGGGGGACAATTAATAATAAAACTATTTGACCATAAATTGAAACGGGTTTATAAACAGTTAATTTGGCCAATATGTTACATTGTGTGCTTAAGTCAATTTCTGTCACCTACAAGGAAACAAGACACTTATTTATGACTGGTCTGAGCCCATGGTGACATATATTATCAGACCATAGTTCCTGAATTGCCTATTTACAATTAAACTTGGGCATGAAAGTAGCCGTAGATGTTCCAGGATATTAACGTAGTGTCCCACCCAGTAGAGTCTTCCATGTCCCCATAATAAAACAGCATCCTGCCTTTGCATGATCAGGATAAACTCCAATGCCTATATGAATACTGCTCTCTTTGCCTGCTGAGAAGGCAACAAACTGGAGCTGCAGCTTTTCAAGTTAATGGAACTCATTATGCGGCCTTGTTAGGGTGATCCACATCTCAATTTGTCTGGAATTGAGGAGGCTCCTGGAAAGGAGAATTTTCCGCTTTAAAACCTGGGTAATCCTAGGACAACTATGTCACCCTACCCTTGGGGAAGGTATTCCCTGATTAGGAACTAAGACCTCTATATCCATGGGGATATGATACGGGAGTGCCCCCAGTGGTTCACTAGGAGGGCCGAAAAGGAGGCCCATTCCTATCTTTACTCCTTAAATCCCAGATCCGTATATTCTACCTTTTGGAACCACAACGCCATATAATCACTGTTGATTTAAGCATATTTTCCGACACTCAAAGAATTTCAATTTAATCTATTGCCTCAGCTGTGCTTTTCAGAGGCAACTCTTACTGTAGCTTGTTAGTCTAACCGTGGTGTATTTGGTCTTTTGAAGAGATGCATGGCTTGTCATAGTTTTAGTCTTTTTATAGACTGGACTTCATGAAAATACTGGTAGATCTGAGCAGCCTATATCAGGACTATACCAGGTCCTCCTGTGCCCTGCTTGATAGAATACCTGCAGGACCCTATTTAGCCATTTCTAATACCTGTGCAAATCTGGAAGTGGGAAGAAGTTAAACCCCCAATGGGCAATTTGTGACTTCTGGGGGCAGGAGCCAATTCACCTTTCCCATTCCTTGCACAGAAAAGACTGAGGCTTATTCTACATGAATTCTCAAAAAATCCCTTATGGGATCCAGCCCCATTGGCTCCTAGTGGTGAGAAGCTTGATAACACACTGTTGGATTTGCCTCCCCTCCTTCACTGTTTCTACCCTGTTCCTTGGGATCAATTACCGGAATAAACTGCCTGCATACAAGTCTTGTTTCAAGCTATAATTTGTGGGATGTATGGGTAAAGTTAGGGGAGCATCTAGCACAAAAGCGATGACTTAATGCTTTGTGCAGATCAGAACTCTTGCTTGCTGGCAAGTGCCAGATGTTGAATCCACACTGGTTTAAATATACAGTGAAACTCATTAGCCAAATAGGCAAATTAGCTGTTAAATCTGGGCAAGTCTGGAGCCAGGGGCTCTGATCATTTTATAAGTAATTGGCCCTGCTGTATCTTTCCGCTCTGCTTGTTTTCTGTGTAGCTTCATTCTGAAGCAGGTTCCCACACACAGTGGCCTTTGCAGCTATAGACACAGAGCACATAGTTCCCAGTTCCACAGAAAGAGATATTTTCTTTCATAGCAATTCCATCAAAAGTCTTGAAACTGGATCTCATGCCATTGTCTTAGAGAGGCCTGGATTGTATCTACCCAGAAAACAATCATGGCCTGGCATGATGAGATGCTCTGATGAAGGGCTTCTGAATTCCACTGCAGTCCCTGGAACTGAGGGCAGACACCAGGTCCCTAACTCAGCCACATGGTCTGAGAACAGGAAATAGGTCCTTCACCAGGAAAAATGAGGAAGCTACGGCCTCCGAAAGATAAATGAGTGTTGGGCTGGCAAGACCCACAAGGCTCTGCTACAAAATTTAACCCTCTTGATCTTACTCCTCAGCCCACTTTCATACATAAAACTTGGGAGCTGTGTCCTTCCCTGTCCTAACCTCTACCCCTAACAAAACACACAGTCCTCTTACTGGGACCCCACGTAGCCTCTTCTACTGGTCTTCTCTGCAAGCACACATCCCTTTACAAACCCTCTGTTAGGGTTCTTTATAAATTGTTGACATTGTTACAGATGTCCCCACTTTCCTGCCTTTGGCCACCTCCACCTGTCCCCCACCCTCCATCCCCCTTCCCTCTGGCCATCATCCCATTGCTTCCTGTGACTATGAGTTATGCATACATGTTCTTTGGCTAATCCCTTCACCTTCTTTCACCCAGCCCCCCTCCTCCCTCCCCTCTGACAGCTGTCAGTCTGTTCCATGTGTCCATGCCTCTGTTTCTATTTTGTTCATCAGTTTATTTTGTTCAGTAAACTTCACATATAAATGAGATCAGTTTATATTTGTCTTTCTCTGACTGGCTTATTTCACTCAGCATAATAATTGCCGGGTTCACCCATGCTGACACAAAAAGTAAGATTTCCTTAGTTTTGATATTTGCCTTCGTGCTCAGGTGTGCTGAACAACTTCTTTAAGATCTGCTGAAACTTTCCCAGTGCTCTCGCTTTCCAGTGAGATTCTCTTTTTCTTTACAGGACCATCGTTCAGGGAAAGTCACTTATTTCATCAATATCCTTTAACACCATTTGCTCCCGTGTGTGTGCGAGCATTCAAGCAGCAAGGGAGGACCACCGAGGTCATCAGAGCCTCGCTGAGGCATTTTGTCAAGTACTGGGGCATCTCCGTAATAAACACAGAAGCAGGCTGAGGCTTGTGAGTGCTCAGTTCATCATGGAACTAACAGGACTTATGAGGTGGGGTAGTGGAGGGAATACTGAGGGGATAGGGAGGAGACACATTGCTAAAAATGTCTAGTAAGAGCCTCTTATTTTTTTTATTTTATTTTTTAAAGATTTTTTTTATTTTTATTTTTAGAGAGAAGGGAAGGGAGGGAGAAAGAGAGGGAGAAACAGCAATGTATGGTTGCCTCTCACACGGCCCTCACGGGGACCTGGCCCACAACCCAGGCATGTGCCCTAACTGGGAATCGAACCGGGACCACTTGGTTCCCAGCCCGCGCTCAATCCACTGAGCTACACCAGCCAGGGCCAGAGCCTCTTATTTTTAATGTTTACTGCACAAGGGTAGGACTTGAAAATGGTTCAATTTTTCAAGAGCTCATGTAACAGTTTTCTCTTGCATCTCAGGGAAAGGTGCAGTCTCTGTTCTCGGCTGCTTGTCAGCTATACAGTGGGAAAAACTCAGCTGTCCCCATGGATCAGATACTTCAACTATTCATGTCAAAGAGACTGAACAATTTAAAAATATTGCATCAATGATACTACTAGTTTGTCCATGGTTGGTACCCAGTGCAGAGACTATGGTGAAGGAGTCTGTTCCCGGGTGTCCTAGTTAACTTTAGTTTCTGTTCTTGAGTAGTGACAAAATTCTTATTAGTCATTTCATAAAGTGGTGTCACTTTGTCACAATGTGGATAGAGAGAGAGCTTATTTAGGTCAGTGCATAAGGACTTACCCTACCAAAAAGGGAATCAACATGAATGATTTATTCATAAGTTCAGGAACGCCATTTTCAAGGTAAAAGGAAAAAAAAAAAAGTACCTGGCAATTAGAGCACAAACCATGCATGGACAGGTGAACAGGTGTTCTCTTGGACTTGCCAGAACCCCAATTTCTTTTTATAGCTACAGAAAAAAAGGAAGGATTCCTAAAAGTCTTAAAAGAATTTATCTTGGTTTCCTCTCTAGCTGTAGTTAAGATCTTCACTAAATGGCTCTATCAGAAGGATAATGCCACCATTTTTCAGAGTTTCAAAAAAATTGCTGTATGCCTTGGAGCACGTCTCTTCCAAAACCGGATTACATATGCACTGACATCATATTTAAATATCCCACACTGCATCTTCACCGTGATAGAGCAATTCTCTTGGCTTTGTATTGACTATAGGTTACATTCCAATTTCTTCTCTTGTCATGTTAAGCATTTTGTCACACCTTCACATTCCAACCATAGCTACAGTCACACTCCGGTCATTTCCCAAATATACTGTGTTCATTGATGCAATTATAAATGTTTTTAGCTCAGTTAAAGGTGAGCTCAGACTGAAATGACCTTCTCTGATTGGTGATATCCTACATCCAATCAAAAGGCTACCTCTTTAGAACCTTCCTGAATCCTTGAGCACCTGTTAGCCTCTTCTTCCTCTACACCTTTCAAATTTAAAAAGAAGGGCACTTTTTAAATTTGTTATTATTATTTTGCTATTATGCCTAAATGCATGAATAAATAAATATATCTTAAAGTGTCCTTTCTATTACAATGCCTTGTTTTTCCTTTTTCCTTCCTTCCCTGTTTTTGGCCTTTCTTCCTGTCTATTTTTCCCTCCCTCCTTTTCTTTCCTGTTCCTTCTTTCCTTCCTTCTTCCCTTCCTTCCTTCCTAATTTATTCTTCTAATTTCTTATGATATTCACATGGGAAGGTTTTGTATATTCCTGAAAGTCTTATTACTCATATCCAGAAGATTGTTAGATAAATTTTCTGCCAAATTACTAAAGATGATTGAGTTATCAACAGTTTTATTACTATATAATGCAAGTTAGCATTTTTCTAGCGATGTATAACAATTTCTTCATCACAGTTCCAGCCCACACTTGCTACTTGCTCTCAAAGGCACTCACTGCCCCATATTTTAAATTTTTCCCATGGCAATACCACAGGTCTGCCTTCTCTGTTGGGAACTACCCTTCCTGGTTTCAGAAACTATAATCCCTCATGGCTAAGACTGAGTAGAAAAACCTTGGGACCATAAGCCGCTTTGGAGACAAAGCATATCTTTCTTGTAGGGGCATTGCCTCTGCCCCTTTTACCTCACCCTGCTTGGCCCTGGGCAGATGACTGGTTAGCTAATGATGGGTAAGATTCCTCAAAGGAAGGACGACCTAACAGGCATGGTCATGAAGGGACCCTCAAGGAAGGACTTGGGGGGAGGCTATAGAAAAAGCGGGTGATGGACCTTGCCCCTTGGTTTTGACATAGCCTGAATCCTCATTCTGTCTTCCAGAAGTCTCCTAATCTCTTGGCTGCCTTACTTCCCCTATCCAACTTAAGCTTGAAACAATGCCTTAAGCCTGAAAAAATGCTGGAGGTAGGTGCAGCCCTGTGCTGGAAAGAGCAGGTTCCCCTGGGTGATCAGGCCTAAGGAAGATGCATAAAATCCTGTGAAATCTATTTTACTAATACCCTCAGTTTAAAGGATAAGAGTCTAAGCATGAAATGAGTTTGTTTCCCCAAAGTTTTATGGCCCTTTAGCTATCTGACCCTGACTCAAAATAAGCCCTCATAGTTCTTTGAATGTTATCTATTGTTTGATCATTACTTCCTGACAATGATTGATGAGTTTTACGTATACGCCCTGTATTCCTATTCAAATAAACCCAATAAAAGCCCATTTTTAGGAGGAACAGGCTCTTGGTCCTTCTCCTTTGAGAGATCCACCAACTTTCCTCCCCCAGCAGATCATGTCTCGATAGACTTATTCTCATCCATAATGCCACGGACACTGCAGGCCGGAGTCCACATAACTTCTTATAACTTTTTAATTAAAATTATTTTTTATTTCTTAATTACAGTTGACATACAATACTGCATTATATTAGTTTCAGGTGCACACTCCAGTGATTAGACATTATATAAATTTTTAAATGATCATCCCAATAAATCTTGTACCGAAACGCCTTAGAAAAGGAACAATGGCCTCTGCCAGCACTTATGTCTGGGAGAAGGCTGCCCCTCTAGCTCTCACTGTGATGCCAGGTAATTTAGTTCCTCCCCACATGTCCCTTGTGCCTTTCAAGCTGCTACCTCAGAACTGAATCTCAGAGTGAATGAGTCCAAGTAAGTTTATGCCTGGATCCTTTAAGTGGAACTGCCCTCCATATTGCTCAACCACAGTTCCTACTTGTCTTTACAGCCAGTGTTTATGGGGACTTCTCTTCCTGGCACTGAAATCTTGGGCTGGGGTCCTTGTGTGGGGCTGGGACCCCTTGCTCCTCAGGGGAGACGTCTGTAGCCAAGATATCCCTACCAAATTTTATCCATTTCATGTGGGTGTGGGACCAGCTGTTCTTTGACCCTGTCTTCCTACCTGTCTTGAAGTAGCTTCTTCTTTAAATGTCTAGTTATAGGACTTCTATTCAGCTTGATTTCAGGTTCTGAATGGTGGTTGTTCTACAGTTTTGTTGTAATTTTGATGTGGTTATGGGAGGATGTGAGTACTGCATTTACCTATGCTGCCATCTTGACTGGAAGACTCATAACTTTTGATAGGAGGTAGTTGTGCAACTTGGAGGAAGGTACCCATGGGCGTTAGGTTTCTCTTCTCCCAGAGAGACTGAGAGATAGAGAATTCATCTTCTTTGATGATTATTTTTCAAAAAAATGTTTCCAAGAACCTTGAGAAAGATATAAAACTGTCTTTTCTGTTGCAAAACTGGGAAGAGGTCTCTAAAAAACTTTATGTCTCAAAAAGGCAGACAAAGAATTTACAATCACAATTTCTCTTAAGAAAATTTTCTAAGACAAAGAAATTCAGGGCCCTAGAGTCAGGACGAAAACTGTCTAAAGCTTAGATGAACCGTGGGAAACAAGGCAATCTGGTCTGGAAGGGCGGGGCTAGAGCAGACTTGATCGTCTTGGATGAGACAACTTTGCTTTTGCTCCAAGTAGTCCCAAATCCTCCAGTAAATTAGATCAGGCTTGTTCTCATATCAGATTCAGAGGACAAAGACTCAGAATAAAATCAGAAAAGGACTCTTGAGACCTAAGCTCAGAGCTGGCACACAGTCACTTCTGCATTCTACTGACCGAATTACAAAAGGATTTTATAAGGGAGCCAAAAAGTGTTGCAATATATGCCACCTTTAATGGCAGGAATATGGAGGTGCAGGAATATGCATGTCACTTTGCAAAATGGTGAGGGTTAGAAAATTGGCACATTTTGGCACTCAATCAATTTTAGCAATTCTTCTTGCAGGTCTGTAATTATATATGGCATATATAAGTATATGTTATTTTTCAAGCTTTTCTGAAAACCAAAACTTTTCTATAATCAAGGAAGATAGATTTGTGAAAAGGCACATTCTGAAATTTTCTCATAACCACTGATGTAGAAAACACTTAGTAATCCATGAAACATATTTCATTGGTTACATATTAACTTAGCTCAAATTTCAAAAACTGAACGCATTCCCTGTGTTCATAGCCAGCATGTTCAGCCAAGTGTCCAACACTCTTTGCACAGTGCAGAAAGCGTGCTAACATGCTGATTGCCTCCACACTTCTGCCTTGTCCTGTGGTTTCTCTCTGTACTCTCACAATCTGTGTCGTCACCGGTTTATTCTGTTGAACAGATCTCTTACAGGATTTGGGGGGAAGGTGGAAACTTATGAAAAATTTTCACTTGTGATGTACTTCAAAAACTAAGGGTTGAGGATCATGGATACTGGTTAACTATGTTATTGATACTCAATCTCAACACCTATAACTTAAAAGGTTGGACTTTGTTTTTTCCAGTTTTAACACTGGTTATTTCTGAGATTTAGTACCTTTATGCCATTTGTCATAAAACTTATTTGATGGATTTTGGAGAACGGTATCATGTTCTTTAACAAACGTTTGTCATGTGTCATATCGTAGGTGCAATATCTGGAATCATCACTGCCATTATTGCAATCTTCTATTGAGTGCTTTCAATATATGAAGCATCCATTACCTGTTTTAACCCTCCCCTCAGATAATACAATATGAGATGTACAAGTATCCTAAATTTACAACTAATATTAAATAAAACAAACAAAGAAAATAAATCCCTAAACTTGAAGGGAGCGTCCCCAAAGTCCCACAATCAGAACGATATAGAATCTTTGTTAGGTTTGGGTCTTTGTGATTTAAAGGTCATGCTTTCAACCATTCAGCCCTATTCTCCCATGAATGCAGAGTAAGAGCAACTAGTGACTGGGCTCTTTAAGGATTTTACAAGATCCAGAAATATAGAAATTCTTGGCCATTTCCACCCCAATCAATACACATACACTGTGTTCTTTAAAACCAATCCTCTATATCTTACCCCCACCAATGAAAATCATCTCAGAGACCTAATAATATTAAGATTTCAATATTTATACTTTCAACATAGTTCCTTATATATTTTCAGTTTTGAATCTTGCTTGCTAAAATGCTACAACTGGCTATGACCTTTATTTATGTTCTAGAAATTCTATATGTATGTATCTATATGTGTGTGTGTGTATAAATACACACACACACACTCATATGCATATATATACACATACATATGTAATATATAGAATTTTTGTCTCATTGAACCCCTTGAGGATTTTACAGGATTCTAAATTTTTCAAATATGAATATACTTACCAATCCATAAATTAAAAGGCAAAATTCAGACTGACCAGTGCACTGATGTTCTCAAGTTACAAACACAAAGTGGACCAAAACCCATGAATATTTTTTCCCTGGCACCAAACCCTTGAAAATGGAAATTAGTCATACTTACTCCTGAGTTGCATTTCTTAACAAAAAGCTAGAGCTTGTCATTTCCTTCCAGGCACCAATAAAAGATGAGGAAAGCAAACAGTTCTACAGACAACTGCATAGGAATCTCAAATTACTCCCGAGAGAATGGAACCAGAGGGAGCATTGCTGGAAGAATTTGGATACATTACTTGCTTATGTTTATTTAATGCACTTCCAAATATTTTCACATAACCTTGACTTATATATTCAGAAATCAAATAAAATTGGGAACTTCCACTCATTTTGAGGAATGAAATTCAGAAAAAGTATATTTATAGTGGCAGTCATTCTATATTATCACCATGAGGGACCTGGTAAGAGTAGCAGAACCTAAGTATTGGAATCAAGTGGTAATATGGACATATTGTGTGTCCCATGTGCATTACATTTCAGCTTAAAAGCCCAGTTCTTGAGTAATTTGTCAACCCAATATGGATGTATATGTGTGTGTGTATGATTTATTAGTTTTACTAAATGGCAAATACTTTAGAGACATTACCTTACATCAACCATATCAGGTTGTTTTTCCAATTTGATGGGTCATTAGTCTATTCAAAATGTATAGTCTTTAACTATATAATCAGAGCATATTGTGTACAATGCATTAGTTTTAATACATGATAAAGACAAAATTTTTAGTATCATTGGGGAACTAAGCATGACATGCAATGTCAGTGTACAACACAGAATATCCTACTTTAAGCACAAAGTTGAGTGTTCCAGACTGTTAAGGAGTTTCTAAGCAAGGGAGTTCTCTTAGGGGAGGTCTGGTGGAAACAGGGTAAGGGAAAACCTTTTCCAGCATGGGCAACAGACAAGCAAAGTCACAAGAGTGGAGAAATGTAGTACCAATCTTGTGGGGTCAATGACTTGTCTAATGTATCATACAATAACATTAGGAAAGAGGAACTAGACTTAAGGGAAGGAGAGTTAATCTGGGCAAAGTTCTCCAGAAAACAAGGTGTCACAGACTATTACTCTTTTGTAAACTTTCCCTTCCCCTCATTGTCACTCTGCTATGGCTGCTAGTCAAGGGATGTCCCACATTTCCTGCCCTAGGAAAGAAGGTTTGCCCCTTCCCAGCCACCAACCAATCACCAATCACCAATCACCAATCACATTCCTTCTGAAGGCTGAATGGGGAGAACACTTCTGAGCTCATGAGTTTTAAGGACCCCTTAGAACTGCCACTGCTGGAAGTTGGGTGCTACCACATGGGACAGGACCTGCCTGAGAGAGAATCCAAGCAGAAGAGCAGAGAATCAGAGAGACAGAATTCTGATGATGTAATGCAACCTCTGGAGACAGCCTTTCCCACAGGTACAATTTCAATTTCTTTTTTGTTTCCCATGAAGGAGAATTTGATGGCTTTAACTACATTGAGCTAAGCATTTTGTAATCTCTAAACAAAAGGTAAATCAGGAGAACATAAATATTACACAACATTCCAAATGAGTGTTGTTCTACTTTTATTCAGAAATATTAAAATGGGTTCGAAGCTGGGAAGAGATGCATTTTCAATAACCAAACATCATTTATTTAACTTGCACTTCTGGTTTATTATTTTTTATAGAAGTAATTTCACATGCTGCTTCCAAGAGAGCTGCTACCTCCCTCTCTTCACTCTGCTCACCCCTTCTCTCCCTCACCATTCAAATCAGTTGCTTTATGCTCTTTTCCCTTCTTTTCCTCATCATTTCCCATCTCAGAGAGAGAATCTTCTAACTCTGAACTGGGTTAATGATAGGTGACCTAGAAAATGATCTTTAAAGGGGTTGAATTATTTGTATATGTCCACTGAATCACATTTTCTGTTCCTCATCCCACACCAAGACAAAAAGCAGTGACTTTCCTGCTGTCATGTCTTAAATGGAAGTAACCTTTGTTTATTACCTCTGGTCTCTTATGGTCACAATTTACACTAATAAAAGTTGAGGGAAGTGTGAGTTTATAATGAGATTGATCCTTTGTTGTTCCAACAAATCTTGTGCTGTGTGTGGGCAGTAATTAAATAAGTGCCTCAGGAGTTATAAAAACATAAATAGGCTTCATAGCAACAGATCTTTGTTAAAACTTAACTGGGATTGGACTTACAATAGCTATGTATGCTTTCTTGTCACTAGCTGCTTCAGAAATCTTCCTGGTGGGGAAGAGATTGGGTGAATATGTTGAGGAGCCAGTTGATGGTTGGCTCTGTTTTCAAGTGTCCTCGGTTATGTGGCAAGAGGTCTGGAGGGAGCTATCGCAGTGACTAAAGAAGGACAAAGTGTACCTCTGAGTGCAGATTCAGATTCAATGTGAATGACTCTTATGTAGAATAAAATGTTCAGTCACTAACCTTAATAAACACTGGTACATAAGTAAGAGTGAATGCATGGTCCATGCACTTGAAAAACGTTGGCCTAGGCAGCTATAAAATCTTCTGACAACATAGTTAGACAAGCATTAGAATGAAGGCCGAAAGGTAATAATTGAAACGAAGTTTTTCTAGGTCTGGACAGGACAGATTCTCACTTGCAGTGAAAAGTCCCACAATTTCTTTGCAAGATTACTGTTATTATACAAATAAATATTAAGGCATATGTTTGAAAAGAAGGCATAAGAAGGGTTAAACTAGATACCAATTGGTCCTGTCTCTAAATTCACAGTCAAGATAACAAAAAGAGAGGGAGAAGAGAATGAGGGGGTGAGTGAATGACTGAATAAATGAAGGATTGAACGTAGAAGAGGTATGACAGGAAGGAAGGAACAGGGACAGCAGGAAGAAAGCTCACAGTGCATGCATCAGCCACTCAAGGACCTGCGAGATGGGTATCATCGGGCTGAAGGGAACACCAACAGTATTGAAGGAATAAGAACAAGAAATTGCGCCACAAGGTGACAACTTTCAGCAGGGTAGGTGGAGTGCATGACAGCTAGGACAGGGGTGTTTCTAAAAAGTCAGCCATTGAATTCTCCCCTCTCCGGGTTAGGGAGTAACTCAGACCTAAGGTGTTTCTTGTCAATCACAAGTCTTTGGTTCCTTTTATAACCTGTTAGTAGTAGCACCTTTTTCTCTTGCTCTATTCTCCTTTCTGTTCCTCTAAATTAGTACATGAAGTCATTTGATCTTGAGAGCAGCATAAGGCAAGGCCAAGTGTCCCCATTGGACACACACTGATGATGGCTGGAAAAGTAAAAGAGGGAGTAAATATTTGGAGCAAGTGATGTGGATTGGGAGAGTGGTAAGGTCCAGATGTGCTGTCCTGCAATACAATCTATAAGTGCTGTGGCCTTGCAATGTTGGTTAAGCTCTCTGAGACTCAGTTTTCTCATCTTCGTGAATAAATGCATTGGTCTTAGGATTGTAACAAATAATTTAATACAAGAGCACTAAACACGGTTACTAGCATTGAATATTATAAAATATCCCAGTAATGAGGTACACAAAGACTCCAAGATTGAGTTCTTGATACTGAGGAAGAGCAAATGGCAGGATATCTAGGATCCCAGAGACAGCTCTGGCTAAGGAGACAGGCAGTCCTCAGTTAAAATTCCAACCCTCTGATGTACCAACTATTTTTGTTACATTTTCCATTTTAATTTCCTGAGCCATTCCTAAATGGAAATAATAAAATATACCTTTAGGCTCATGTAAAAATTGTTCAAAATGTTCAGTAAACAACACCTTAATCATAAAGGGGATATATATAGGAAGAAAATATAAAAAAGACTATGAGTCCATCAATGCCCTGTCTTGACTTCAGCTACAAAGATTGGAGTGGTAATGAGTAGTCTAGGGAAAGATGATCAACCCCTGACCAGATGATGCAAAAATTGCTTTGATGTATTCACTGAGGCTCAAGGAACATCTCCTGTTGCCTGTGGAATTAATAATGTCTAAAGGTTGGAGATAGTGAAAAAAACAGAGTGAACTGGTGAGTGTTTAGAGGTAATAACTACTAATATGAATGTCCCGTAAAGAAGGCAAGAAGAGCTTTAAAAATGAACCTATCATATAATTGCTTTAACAAGGAGTATTGGCTTCTTTCACATATACTCTGACCTGTGTTCCTGTACATGTGGCCAGGTGTTTAGAAGGTTCCATACCCCAGAAAATTAAAGCCTTCAGGAACCCAGGACATGGCTACTTAGTTTCTCTATATTCCTCATTTCTCCACCCAACCCCCTCACTCTCTCGCTCTCTCTCTCCTCTTTACAGAACCCTTTGCTCTGCTACAGAAGCCTTATGATGGTGGAAGATAACTTCTCTCAACTCTAAAATGTACACATTGTAATTTCACACATAAGGAAAGACTTGTTCTACCCCAATCTCTCCAAGTCTGCATTCAATACACCTATTGGAAAGAAAGCAATATTTACTCAACTGTAAATATTTACTCAACTGTAAAGTGTCAGTGGCTGGTTGGATCAACTAAGACTAGAGTGTCAATATCAACCTGTGGTCAAGAAGAGAAGCATTAGCAGGTAAATACCACAAATTATAAACAGGCAAGAGTTCCTTAAAAGGGTAGACCTACAGTTGCCCTCTTTACAAAGGGCATTTAGAGGGTGGCAATTTTTTTTCTCATTGGCTTTGTTCAAGTGAAGTGAAGGGACATGGAAGTAGGGAAGAGAAGATGGAAGAAATATGGTTACTGTTTTTCCTCTGTCAATCAAAAATCTTCCATTACCATTTCCATATTGAAATTTCCCATCAGAAAACGGTTATTTTTTTTTACTTTAGACTAAGAACTTTTGGGGGAAGTCAGAGTGAGAGAAATTTCCCACCACATCCTGTGCAAATAAAGAACCCTAACTAGAGGAAGTTCACCAAATCCCATTCACTTAAATGTAAACCCAGCATTAATACAGGAATTATCTGCATCAAAGGTTAATTGACCTTCCTGTAAGCGAAAGGGTAAATTTCAGAGTATTTTTTCACTCATTAAAGATAACTGCCCTATGTCATTCTCTGCATTTTCCCTCCTCCACATCCCAACTTGCACAGATAAATTCTATTGTCATTCTTATGGAAGCATCTACAAGAATTTAAAACTTTTATCATGTTAGCTTTTGCATTTATATATTTCCAAAATTAGCTTATTTTAAAATCCTATAAATCACCACACTAGATTAATGAATAATGACATGGAGTAAATATCAATCTTTGCTCTCTTCCTGACAACCTTTGCCAGCCTCGCCTCCTTCTTTCAACTAAACTCTATCTGAGCTGCAATGCAGAATCATGTCAGCGCAGGGTTAGAACGCTTATGTCTTCGGTACTAGAATGGGTCAATACTGCTGTCTAGAATATGTGTTGAGAAGAATTCTGAAGTCTTAGTCTAGACTCAATTTGGAAAGAATGCAGGGGTTGATATTCTTGACTCTCCTAGAGTAGAAGAGAATAATGACATGTGTGCCATTCCATACACACTGCTGCCTCCACTAAAAGAGACTGGAGCCTGGGGGAGTGCTGTTGTTCCCATACTGGCGTTAGAGCTTTTGGAAGATGATTGACACTCGACATAGATAACTGTGCTCAACACAATCAATCTCTGTCTCTCTCCCCTGACTACCATACTTAGTAGGTACCATTCTCCTTACACAGCTAGGATGGTGGAACTGGGAATTTAGGCCAGACATGCAAGTCTGTACTCTTCAGCCCTGTGCTGTATGGACTCCAGAGTGTAGGGAATCAACACAGACACAGAAACAGGACAGTCAGGTAGAAACCTTTACTGGCGCCATAATGTGCTTCTTTATACCAGCCCTGCTGCTAACTTGACTCAGATTTCTCATTGTCTCTTTTACGTAGACAACAACACTATGGAATAGCTTCAGTTACTCATAAATATGCACCTTTAGAACTGCTTGTAAATAGTCAAAATTGTGACTATGACAGCCATAAATAACAAGGAGCGATCCAACTATATCTCACCCCATGGTTAAAATATTAGTGTTTAGAAGTGCACAATAGAAACATAAAGGCAAACACATTTGCAGTACCAATTAAGTCTCAACAATATTATATTTTAATAAAAAAAGCAAAGGACAAATTAAAAAAGAATTCTAGTTGCAGTGGAGTGCTATATTTGTGTGTATAGTATCAAACCCACTTCACTGCTGGTACATATTTTATAAACTCATGTATGTTTATAATTCATTGTATATCTCATTTCTTATCTGTCAGTTACTCATGCTTTATTTCAAAGGACAACAAACTCATAAAAATTACAGTATTAGCAAAACCTCCCATCAACCACTTCTCCTTCCCCTAAGTAATTTGTGTTTAGAGAATCTGTTTCAGGTTGATTTATTTTTATCAAACCTTTGCTGGGAAAAGTTCCTTTTCTGCTTATGACCAGTGTAGATAAATCTTGGTCCCCTCGTTTCCAATCCATTGCCTAGGCAACACTTGCAGATGGGTCAACAGTTCACATAAGAAAGCAACAGGCCACGTAAACAAGCCTTCCCATTATCACCAGCACATCTTGGTAATAAGGCCGAAATTCTGCAAAAAAGCTGATTGCATGTATACACCTCCACATCAGTCCCCTTGGGGAAGGCAACAACTAGGCTTTCTAATGCTGTGTGATTTCAGCCTATTATTAGCCTGGCACTTCACCAGATAGTCAGTGGAACATCAGAGAATAAGGCCTCAGTTGGCAGAAAAGGGGTTCATTTTCTGTACCAATTTTTGTTAGAGTCAAAGAGATTCATACATAAGAAATGACACAGAGGGGGATATGTCAATGTGCCAAGTGGAAAGATAGAAATGAACCCAGAAACCAAACAGGAGACAGAGGACTCAGACCCCTTGATGCAGAGGAATTAGCCAGAGCAGTTACGAATACAGACTCGGCACCAAATCCTCTTATAACCATTTACCATCTGTGAGACCCCTGGGCAAATTGCTAAGTATGGTAAGACTATTTCTTCATCTGTGAAACAGAGATAATGGTAATCCAGATGCTGTGCTGATTAAATGAAATATTTCCATAGCACTCTGGTTAAATGTCTGCATCAAAGTACTCAGTTGTTCAGCAAAAGCCAGTTCCCTGGGTAATATTGTCCAGCATCTCCCAACAGAAGCAAGGATAGGATTTAATTTGGATCTTAAACTCATCATTTTACTGAAGACTTCTTGTTAATTGTCAAATGCATGGCTCCACAGGAGAAAGATGGCTTCTCTTTTGTTGAATACTAGCGATACCAGGACTGGTATTTCTTGCGCGCGCGCGCGCCCGCGTGTGTGTGTGTGTGTGTGTGTGTGTGTGTGTGTGTGTGTGTGTGGTTGTGTTTTGAGTAGGTTTGTTCAACTATTTCAAAGTTACTCTGCTTTAAATCATCTAGCTTCTCCTAATTGTTTAGCTTATTCTTTTCTCTAAGTAGTTGCACCCTGCACGCACCCACCACATGCTATTGAAAAAATCATGTCTTTCTATCGGCTATCCTTTTGATTAAGGTTGGGTAGATTGTACATGCTGGTCCTAGGGGTAATCCCATGGCCCAGGCCCTGGCCAGTGAAAGATTTCACTGTTGCTTTTTTAAAGACAAATTTTAAAGGAGGTTGTTTTTCTTCAGAGAGGGTGGGCCAGGCCCCTACATATAAAGAATGTTTCTGCAGAATGAGTTTATCATTGGAACAAAGAGAGTCAGGGAGAAAGATGGATTCGATGGCACAATTTAAAACCTCAGATCCAGCTACGCCTGATGTGTGAACTTGTTGACACTAGAACAAGGGGCTAAAGAAAGAGGGACTGCTAATCCAGACTGGGCGCCGAGAGCCAGAGGTGACATCCCCAAGAGAATGTTTGGTCATGGTTAGCCAGGGAAAGAAGGTAGGTAAGGTGAGTCTGAAAAGGGAAGCACACGTGTACTGCTGTGTTAGGGTAAAAGATAAAGGTTGGCAGTGAGAAAAAATTCAGACACTAGAGACACAGTTTAAGGGGGCAGGTATGTGGTGGAGCATTTCTGTTGTAGGTACCTTCATATTTTTCCTTTTTAGCTCATCACCCTTTCACTAAAAAGTGAATAATGGAAAAACTCCAGATAATTAGTGCAAATAATATGGGCAATGTGTTTCTGCAAAAGTACAGCTGAATTATGTGGAAAATAAAACAGTTCAAAGAAATAAGGCAAAACAAAATATTAATGGGGAAACAAATGAGAAGAATATTTATTATGGACAAGATGATCCAAAATCCTTAGTAGGTACAGAGAGGTGTGTTTTCCTTCACGGAAAACTGTGCTTAAACTGGTTTCTCATTTATTATGTAAAATATTTCCTCCTTCTATGCCATAACTGTTTCCTACTTTAACCTGTTCTTTTCTGCCTCTTTCAGAAAGTTCTGGTACATTCTTTCCATACAAGCCCAGTCGACATCATAATTCTTGTCTTTCACCATTATGATTTTGCCACTATCTTTACCAGAGTTCAACAAACATTTCTTAAATGAATGAATAAATGAGTATTAAAGGAATGCTCATTGAATTATTTGTTCATTTGTCCAACAAGCAATTATTGAGCCTAGACAATTGGGCACTGGGGATATGGAAATAAAGATTCAATCCTCATCCTCAAGGAGCAGCACATGAGTGCTTAGGAGCGGAGAGTATCCTGAGAGCAAGAGTTGTGTCTGCTTTCCTCTGCCTTCTGTGTGTGTGTGCGCCTAGAGCCACAAGATGCAGTATCTAGAATATGAATATGCATTAATTGATTTTCTCTGTCCCTTTTATGTCTTATAAAAAAGAAAAAGTAATTTTCATTGCAAGACAGGTGGAGCTGCCCAGGAGGTAGGGTCAGGTCCACTGGATTCCACATGATGTCTGCTGGAAAACACATAGAGAACACTGTAGGGTTCTAAAAAGTCTGATGTGTTCAAAACTGAGCACTCCGTTTCTCTGCACTCAGAGTTAGCTACAGAGATTCTTAGAACTGAACTCCTGAGGTGGGGCTTCATGCCACCATGCAAGGGGGTACCCAGGGTGGGTCATACCAGCCATAGAGTGAGCCAATATTGATAACTTCATAAGATGGTTAATTGTCCCTCCTGACCACTGTGTGAGGTTACCATCTGGAAAGAGGGAAATAGGTTTGCCTTCAGTGGAATGAATGGTTAATGTTAAGTTCCAAATTATTCCAGCATTAGTAGATTGGTCTGAGTCAGAATTCATAAATCAAACTGGATCAACTTTGAATATTTTAACCAGTATGAAGTAGAATTATATGTTCCTTGTTAGATTATATTTGCACATTGGAATTTTTGTGGATTTTTTTTTGTGGATTTTTATTGTTTTTATTTATTTTTTAGTTTTAGAGAAAAAGTATGTAGCAATGAAATAGAAGGCTAGCAGGCTTTTGACTGGGAAATGATGCTAAGGTTCTCTGTGCCTCTGTGACCTCATCTAGCGAGCAAGGCTAACCCACCTGAACTATTGAACTGAGAGCTGGATTAGGATCCTGTGAGCACACTGTCATGACACGCCCTGTTCTTAACCTCCTCCTTCTTCTTATATGCTGAGTCCTGAGACACAGTCCTTCACAAGGTTTTTTTTACTTGTACAATCATTGAGGACAAGAATAGGGTCTTATATATTATAATCATGGCACAGAGTAGGTGCTCAGTTAATGTGTGTGGTAGGGGAGGGAGAGAAGGAGGCAAAAGTAATAGTTGCTCATTTACTCAATTACTCTATTCTGTATAGATATGAAGGAAAGTGCCATGTAAATGCCAGGTATTATTATGATTCATAGCCAGTAGACAATGTGATTTCAACTTCAGCTCTCCTTCCTCTCTTTCACCAACTGACCTCCTGTGGGCTGTTCTCCTGGGACAACATTTTGTGAGTATTACACACACTTTGTCACCTTACAGAGTTCCCAAAGACCCAACATAGTCGAGCACACCTAAATATCTACTGAATGCACTGAGGACAGGAAGGACCAAACTGGAAGAAAAATAATGGTCCAAAGAGGACAGGAACTTTTCCTAACTCATTCCTCTGAGTACCAGTTTTTTCCAGCAAATGACAGCAGACCTGGGAAAGAGCCTCCCCTCCAGCTGCAACCTGCCCTTTGTCCTGTGGCATGTGTGTTTATGTACTGACAAGTATGTGTCTGTGAACATGGGATGCGGTGGAAGGAACAAAGAGTTTGGAAAGAGCCGATCCTAGGCTCGAATCCCATCTCTAACACTGATAACCTCTGATCTTAAAAAATCACTTAACTTTTCTGAACCTCATGCTTCTTTCTCCTCTTAAATATGGGGAAACAAGATTTACCTGATGGTGGGCATTAAATGCAAATGATGATGCCGAAAGCCCAACCTGTGTGTTAGGTAGGGGATAAGCAATAAAGATTCTGACACCTTTATGATCCTAAGAGGCCAACATTCAGAATTCAAATTTGAATGAAATTGACTATTTAACAAAGATGACTCTAATGTGTCATAATCCTAGGTATGACTGTTTTTATCTTTAGTTAGTTCTTTGTTGGTGTTAGCAGTAATACTCATTTCAAATCAAGCTAAGACCTGACAATCTCCCCAACACCCAGAATCTGACCCTGGGAGTGAACTTGTTTTAGGAGTGCCTGCTGTTTCCTCCTGGACCACACAGCCCTGAAGGAGGCGCTCTCTGTGGGCAGGCGACGGGATGTCTTGCATTAGTCTCCAAATCAAGTAGCTGATTTGTCCTGTCAGGATATTATCCTGTCCTGAGATTCTTTAATCACTCAGCATCATCTCTTTACAGATTACCAGTAAATCTTCCTTCCTAGTGACCTATCATTGCAGATAAAGGCTTCTTGTGGCCTGGGAATTCCTAATGGGCAGTAATTAATTCTAGGTTAAGAAAATAAATAGAAAATAAGGTAGTAGTTTTAAAGTTCCAAACAGAGAGAGTCAAGGGTTAGACCTAAACTAATTGGTTTCCTGATAAAATTTTCCTCCAGGGGCTTTGAGAAACCTTTTACTTTAATGAATATTTTCTAAGATTAGAGGATTCTCTAAGGTATTGCCACCCAGTTACAATGAAAAAGGCTGAAGAGTCTAAATTCTGTAACAGGCTCCAAGATTTGCTATCATTTCAAAAGTGACAGTGCAGTTGGAAATAATTAGTTTGTCTTTCTTTGAGTCACCACCCAAGGGGTCTTATTTAAATTTTATGATTGTGTAGAGCTGAGACAGAATGGATGGGATTTGCTCTGTCAACTCTTTCTAAATCAGAATTCCCAAACCTGTGCCTCTACCTACAGCCCCACTCGGCCCTATATTTAAAAACCTTTTATGTTTTTATCAATTATAAAATAATTTCTGCTTCTATTATTGCTCTAAGAAATGACCCTTTGGTATTCTTAATCGATGAACAGCCATTTAAAGATGTTCTTCCCTCTTAAGTCCTCAGTATATCTTGCCAGTTAGGGGGGTAGACCATGCACATGAAAATAGTACCTAGTATTGCATGCTGTATAAAGTACTGAAGAAACAGTTCTGACGCCAGCAGTGGCTTCTGTGATAAATGAAGATTTATCAGGGCAAGGGACAGTTAACTGTGATGTTAGAATAAATAGGACTTAGATGAGTAGAAAATGGGGTAGTTCTGGAAAATAGTATCTCTATTAATGCAGAGTCTTGAAGGCACAAAGGATTTGTTTGGTGGTGTGACATGGCTACATTTCTCCCATCAAGAGTTGGGGTCCAATTCTATCCCTCTTGAATGTCGTCTTCCCTTGGTGACTTGGTTATAACAAATAGAATGGGCCAAATGATGCCACATGACTTCTATGGCTAAATCATAATACAGCTTCAGCCTAAGCTATCTCCTCTGTGGTGCATGTGACTTCACAAGCCTAAGAACCCTGGCTACACTACAGCCACCATGGTGGGAGACCACATGGAGAAGCTACATAAAGATGGACGTACTTAAGGAAACCAAGCTGATGCATCTCCCCAGTCACGTAATCTTCCCAGTTCACACAATGAACATGTAAATAAAGAAGACTTTCGGATGACTTCAGTCCCAGCTGCTACCTGTCTTCAACAGCATGAAAAATTCAAACAAAGAAGGCTTACCTTGGCACAGACAACCCCAAGAACCATAAGAGATAATAACAGTAAATGACTGTTGCTTCTGCCTCTAAATTTAGGATAATATTATATAGCAGTAGATAACTAAAACAACAGAGTAGTAACAGGCTCAACAGTATCTGGCTGGAGAAAAAAAAAAAGAAAGAAAGAAAACTCTCCATCCTGGGGATAAGGGTGAAATAAAACTGGAAAGCATGGTTCAGCAAGACCAAGAGGACCTTGAATATTAGGCTGACAAGCTCAACTTTTTCTCTTTGACCAGAGTAGAACATGGGGGATCTTCAGAAGACAATTCTGGCAGGGTGTGGAGACCATGACGTAGAAAGAGATGACCAAATCTGGGTAAGAAAATTATTAGAAAACTCTCGTGATTCAGAAATAGCTCAGTGAAAGCCCTAAAAGAACAGTGTTGTAGAAATGGAGGTAAAAGGACTAATTCTAAATCTATACAAAGAACAGATGCAGCTTGACTGCTGGCAGATCACATGTTCCGGCCTTACTCTCGTCTTCTTTCCCCTCGACTGCCTTCCACATACTGAGCACACGGGTGGCCCTCAGCACGGATGTATGGGCAAGACAGAAATCACGGCTTAATAAAAGTATTTTTGGGTTAAGAAAGAAAGAACTTGGTTCTATTTTTGGCTTACTTAGTGATCATGTAGAAATTAAGTAAACTCCATGGGACTAATTTTCTTCTATTGAAAATGCAGTAATATTATCTGCCTCACTTGCTGCAAGTACCTCATTTTCCTTTTAAAGATCTCTGAAGTCAATTATATAGATATCCATGGCTTTTACTCCCTGATATATGCAGAGAAGGTAACATACGTCTCTAACCCCAATCTGTCACCCTAAACCAGAACAATACATCCACCAGATGGATGCCCACACACAACTCAAAATAAACATACTCAAAGTGAAATTGGTCACCTTCTTATTCCAAATTCCCCACTACCACTGCGGAGTCTAAAAATATATTCTTTCAAAAAATGACTTTATTAAAAGCAGTAAACTTTAATGACAAAATCTGGTCCCAGTGAGACACTACCAGAAAACTAGTATTTGATTTGTGAAATTGCCTGGTACCACTCACATTGCCCACCATCATAACCAGCTATCTCTTCTAACCAAACTTAGGTTTGTCCATATTACCTCTTTTTCCCTGAAATTATTAAGTATATATTAAATATGAATGAATTAATGAATCAAAATCTGATGTGAAGTGTTATGCCCACATTTGCATACTTTGGTGCACCTATAGCTGGGTCAGCTGCATCTCCAAAAAAACAACAAAAAGTAAAATAAAATTTATGACCAGGATGCCCAATGATAGCATAGACTAGGCAGGTGTTTGTGACCATAAATGCATGTCCTATTTTCTGCAAAATATCTCTTAATTTTGTTCCTTCACCTAGAAAACAGGTGACATTTGACTCGGGGGGTTCTCTGGAATCATAGGCTGAGAACTTGAATCAGAGATAACAGACGGCATTCTGAAGAATATTACTTTGGGCTTCCATTTGAAAGAAACTAGAGGACACAGTTTAGTCCACATTTTGGTAGCAGAGTGTATGTGGATCCTAAAGAAAACATCAGGAGGCAAAGTTGCTATCACTTTTTCCTGCTAATGATGTCTTAAAGGACTTGGCAAGTGATCTTCGCCCTCACCATGCTGTCTTCATACTTTGGAGCTTTCGCACTCTGTGGTATCTCCAGTCAAGGAGAACTCTTTGCTCGATTTCAAATCAATCTTAATTAAGATCACAGCTGAGATAAGAACTTCCCATGTAGTCTGAAAATCGAACATTTACTCAGTGTTGACTTGATGCATTCTTTTATATGACAAGGGAGGTGGAAAAGACTATAGCTCCTCATTCCAGAGGCTTGTCATAAGTCAGCACGATGGAAAGTTTTGAAGACTTTCTTCCGCTCTTTTACTACTTTCTGCTATTTTTTTCTTTTAGCAGCCAAAACTGATTTACATTTGGCGGGGCTGGAGGCAGCTGGGGCAGAGCCCAGGTTTATTGAGGGTGACTGAGGAAGCTTAAGCTGATAAAAAAAAGTACACATCAAACCCTAATCTGCATAAAGGGAGGCCAGGCTTGACACTATCGAAGATGCCACCTGTTTTCTGGGAGCCTGAACCTGCTTCTGTCTTGCTTTTCAGATTATTGTCTGTGTGTAGGTTCAGCTGTCACTGATTCCAAGGAAGAAGTCATGCATGCACAGTAATGTCAGCTACCTCTGCACCCAAAATACATCAATGTAAAATCATTGCTTCACTCAAACCCTTAAGAACCCATTGCTGAGCACATGGTTAAACGGACCCTATGTCATAATAGAAAGACAGGATTTTATTTTAACAGTAAGGAAAACTGATGCTTATATAAAGTAAACTCATTACCAGAAAATATTTAAGTGCAAATGGGAGCAAATGGTTACCAAATAGAGCCATGTAATAGCTACATTTGGAAAGTTTTATTAAATCTAATGAACTAAGCACAACCTATAGTCTCGACTACTCTAAGTCACCAGAAATGTCAGAGATAATATTTGTAAAGCACATCATTTCTTGATTACAAGAAGGAAGAACCTCACTCAGTAGGTGAGAAACACAGAGACATCCTAAAATGGGTTGGTGAGAATTTCAGTAGTATAAGAGTGACTTATATTAACCCCCCGATAAATAAAAATTTTAACTCCATAAAATTGTAAAAATACTGTTTGTAGGTACTAGAGAATGACAAAAAGTAGGCAAAAACTTGAGGCTATTTGACCTTTGAAGGAAGAAAATCACATGAGATACATTTTATAAATTTTACCCTTGGGTCACTCCACATTACTCTGGTACACAATCCATGCAGAATGCTGCAGACTTACTACTCTGATGTGGCAGAGGACAGAGACTAAAGCTGAAAGCCGAGAGAATAATCCTGAGACAGGAAAGAGTCACAGTTGGGGCAGCGCTACATTAACATATAAACTGCTCTCTAATCTACAGCCGACCCTAAACTTCACCTGTATAGAGGGAAACTCCAAAGGACCCAGCAGAAAACAATGACTGTAAGACTCAGAGCTGAGTAGAGCTGTCAGCTGCTCCCCAGCAGAGGGGCAACAACGGGCAGGGGCAGGGTGGGGTATGCATGCTCCCAAATAAGAGAGGTAAGGGAAACACATTGGATTTCCATTGAAACCTCAGAGGTGCTAGGCAATTCTGAAGGGGAAAAAAATACCCTTCCAGAGTGTAAACCTAAGAAATGCACAATTTCAATGGGGTTAACCAGTAATTCGTTTATTAGAATAAAATTGCATACTCTTCAGAGGAGGATACCTGAAGCCCAAGCCTACAAGGTATCATTTAAAATCTCAAATATACAATCAATATATTCTAGCAATGTAAAGAAACAAGACGATTTTAGTTAGGATTAAAAGAACAAACAGTCAATAGAAAAAGTGCCATCTGACATGAGTGTGAAATTAGCAGAAATGGAAGATCTCAAGGTGAAAACCCAACAGATAAGTTAATTACTTGTCAAAGAAGTAAATGGACATTCTAGCATCTCAAAGTACAATATGTGAGCTGTAAATGTACTGATGGGTTTAACAGCAAACTGGAACAACAAAAGAAAATAGGGTCAATGATAATGAAAACAGATCAACAGGAATTGCCCAACATAAAAGGAATAAAAAAAATAGGTGAGCAAAGCCTCCGTAACCCATGAGACAATATCCAGTGACTTGCCACATATATTTGTAATAGGACTCCTAGAAAGAGAGAACAAGTCATGGGCCGTTTATTAACAATTATGATAATTATCACGCACATTTGTTAGGTACTGACCACGTTCTGAGCATTATGCTAAACCCTTTCTTGCATGGTATCACATTTAGTTCTTTTAGCAATTACATGTGTTAGGTATTAGTACTCTCCACGTTTTTAATGTGTAAAATGAGACTCAGAGAACTTAAGTGGCTTTCCAAAACTTCTCACAGTGACAGAAAAACTTAAGTACTCTGACACATATCTTAAGTTTTTCTGATCCCACATTTGTGCTTCTAAAACATCTCACCTTTCATTAATAAGTTTTATTAAATATTTCAAGTATTCTAAGTCTATCTCTATTACAGTTTTAATGGGGATGCTATTCTTTATCCTCTCATGAAAAACTAAGGAGAAAGTGCTTCAGGCATTATTATGTCATAGCAACATTTTACATATTTTTTTAAAGTATATTGTTTTAGAGCCAGTTTATATGATTGGCTCTTGCAAGAGCCAATAATAGTAGATGCCTTTTCCTAGGTCTGTGTTCAGTGATGTCAGGTTGATAGCTTCAAACTGGCATGACAGAGCATTTACAGGGCAGAGATTGACTAACACTACACACGGGGGCTTTATTTCCATCCCATCCCACATTCTCTCCCCTCCCAAGAGCCAGTAAAAACATTTTCCAGCATACCACTGAAACCTACCTCAATGGCTTAAAATAAAACCTATTTGTTTCATGAACACACATAAAAGAAATCAAAGATAAAATTTATCTTTATGTGTCGCATAAATCAAGGGGCACATGACATCATCAACTTTTTTTTTTTTTCTATATGTGGGCTCCACTTTCTTCTATGCATCCATCCCATTCTCAGACAGGATCCCATTTTGTGATGAAAAGGTGGCTACAAAAATTTCGAGAGGAAAAGGAAAAAAAAAATGCGTGTCCCTTTCTTGGTTGTCCCAACCACATTAAATTAGTTTTGTTAGTTTCATTTGGTTCCCTAACTACCTGGTCATCCAATTTTGAGGCCAAGGGTGAATATCAAGCCTAAGTCACATGCTTCTCTCTGGAGCTGGAAGTGGGTGCACCACCCAAGCACACAACTTGAGGTTAGAGGAGCTACGGTTCCTCAGAGGGAAATGAGGGCATTTTTACCAATGGAGGGGGATTCCAAGTTACACCGCAAAGGTAATAACAGACATCCACTGTTCTCAGCATGTGCTTGAATATTCTATTTTAAACTATGGTCTGAAATAGAAATCACAGTGTGATTCCTAGACCAACACAGGGAATAAAGTTGATGATACCTTTCCAAGATTATCAGGACGTTTTGCCCTGCTACAATATGCAGGTGTTTTAAGTCCACCGGAGGCCTCTCTCAGGTGACACCTCCCTTGCCACTGAACTAATTGGGCAGGATCTACACCAAATCCCTTAGCAGCTAAATCTTGTCCACATAGTCCCTTAGATGCTGTCTGTTCACCCAGCACACTCCCACGGCAGTGTGGACAAACACCACTGAGCAGGTTAAAGGGTAAAACAAAAGGAAAGGCAAACACTTTATTTTTCCAATTTTACAAGTGTAAAAATAAACAGTTTAGACTTCTGTGGGCTTTTCAAGTGATCTGGGATTTGGCATCAGATATATTAAATGCAACCTGAACCCCTGACAAAGAATGTGATTCTATGTTTTAGTCTTATTTCAGATGAATGAGGCTGACAGTTCCCATTCCAGCGACAGTATGTTGTAAAGCCAGGCTTTGCAGGTTGATCCTGCAGCACACACAGATTACCCGAGAGCTACACTGCTCGGGTCCCCAGAGCGAAGGAGTCGTCCTTTGAGACCCTCCTAAAGACACAAGCAGAGACTTAAATCTCTGGCTTTCAACTTATTTCCCCTCTTTACACTTTCCCTTGTTCTTCGAATAGGACATTGCTGTCATAAATGCTTCATTCTGCCTTGGATAAGTTTACCGTCTCCTTTTACCCAAACTGTAGCCAGTCCATATATTTCCAGACCAGAGTCTTGAGTGGCAACAAGAGACTCTGTTGGTCAAATGTCTGGCCAAAGTTCACTCTTATACAAAGAGATCACTTTTTCTCTAAAACACCACAATGCACATTGAAATTGTTGGATCTCAGACCTTGTCGTTACTGCATTGGGAAATACACAAATTTGTGTACCTTTCAATCCATCCTCTCAACTCTTCATTAACCTAAAGCCTATTTTATTACTATTTCACATTTATTTATAGTTTTTTTCCTGCCACAAAATCTTTCTTCTCTTTGTTCCATCCACTCTGAATCTTGACAACATTTTAAGACCTACCTCAGATCTCATCACTTGCTTCCCAACTATTGCCATCCACGTTCATTGCCCTGTCATGGAAAGCCTACATCGCTCACCATAGCTCATTTTAGTGCTTCTTTCTTTACATTTTTAGAGCAGAAGCAACTTAAACATGATTAAACAGTTCAGCACACAACATTGTATTCTTCATATGTCTAAACTTATAGTGACACTTACTGCTATCACATTTCTCTGTCTAATAATTTGTTAATCTAAGATTTGGTATATTTCAGCCCTGGCTGGTGTGGCTCATTGGATTGAGTGCCAGCCTGCGAAGCAAGGGGTAGCTGGTTTGATTCCCAGTCGGGGCACACGCCTGAGTTGCGGGCCAGGTTCCTGATTGGGGGCATGTAAGAGGTAACCAAACATTGTTGTTTCTCTTCCTCTCTTTCTCCATCTCTTACCCTCTAAAAATGAATAGATAAAATCTTTAAAAAATTTTAAAAATGTGGTATATTTCAATATTATCTAATACGTACATTAGATAATATATATTCTACATATTACATATAAGATTATAAATCTATTCTATGTATAGTCTAGAGAGAGAGAAATATAAAGACATATTCTTGAGATTTGCTCCTCAAGCTCAGTTCAGAAAAGCTTAGATTCGCAAATGTTCATAAACCTAACCCAAGTTGTTCCAAAGCAGGGGAGACAAGACTAGATTCTGAAAAAAATATATATTCATGAGGAACTTTTAGTTGATTTTTTTCCAGAGTGTTCCTGGGGCATTAGTAAATGTGTCTTAAAAAATGAGAACATCTCTGCTCTCCACACAGCCACACAACCCCTACAATTCTAAGCATTAAAAGAAAATTAAGATTGGAAATTGAAGAAATTTCTGTTGAGAAGTTTGAAGACACCTAGCTGCCTCTGGTTCAGAAGATGCTGAGTAGCTTAGGTTTCTCTCACAAGGGAATTTTCTAGATTGATGACTCCACAGAGGAAAGCCATTTGTTTGAGTGGCCAATCGTCTGTACAAGACTCTTAGGATTTGCAAAAAAAAAAAAAAAAAATCAGCAGGAATCCCAGCCTATCAATTAATTAACAGATCATGCAATTTGATTTTCTCCTTTATTATTCCTTACCAATTATTGGTTGTTAAATGTTCGTAAAAGAATCCAATCTGATTATCAATGTAATCTTTTCATAGGATCGATTGTCATCTCACAGATGGAGCCCCCTACATATACATACTGCAGGACGCTGAGATGTTTTGGTGCCTCATCTCATTTTCCTAACGGTCCCCAGGAGGTTTATTTAGCTGTGAAGCTCCAGAAACTGTGGACCGGGGAGGCCTGGAGAGAGGGAGGCACAGCAGAATGGCACAGTAGAAGTAGCCCTGTTTTGGTTCCAGGAGACATCGGTTCTGGTGTCTAGTCTGTACAAAATAAGGATAGCTAACTTTATTAAACCCTTTGCTCAGTGTTCATTCATTTTCTCATGTAAGCTTCCCCATAAGGTTACCTTGTCCACGTTATAGTCGAAGAAACCATGTTACAGAAGATTAAATATTTTGCCTAAAGGTACAGATCCTGTAAGTTGTAAAATAGGGATTTGAAGCAGGTAGGCTGATTCTGAAAATTGTCCCAAAGCACCAAGTTACTACTTGGCCTGTTAGGGACCTCAGATAACTTAATCTATACACAACTGTAATACGTGTGCATGTATATGCCAACTCTGGATATTGGGAAAGATTAACCTATAGTTTGTTTTTAAAAATTGCATACAAGGAAGATAGATAAAAGTAAATGCCTACAAAGTCCAGACAAGAAATGCGGAGCATGTACTACCTGTTCAAATCAGCATGGAACTTTTACCTGCAGCCCACTTTTACCTGCAGCCCACTGAGAAGGTTGGTCTAAAGTTGAGTATCTCTCAATGTTCTTTCCAGAGTGGCATGTGAAAATTTTGACTTTAAAATATTAGCTGAGACAAGCTATGGTAAAAATAAAATACCTGTAGAAAACTGGTCTGAGTTCTATGAATTATACAAATGTAGTCTCAGCGATACAAGTAGCCTTTGTACTAAAAGACAGAAGAAAATCACTTAGGCAACAAGATCTCTGGTCTCTTATCTCTAAAATAGATCTGAGATAAGAAAGCTGCTTGGTATGTTTTCTCAATGCCTGAACCCATTCTAAATCTTCTGATTCTATATGAAAAATTATACCCTTGATCTTGAGCAACTTACATTATAACTGAGGATATAAAAATCACATAGATAAAAAAAGATCTGAGATTTCTTTTGCAAAAGCTTAGCAAAAGAACACAGTTTCTCGTTAGAGGAAAAAGTAATTGGCAGAAAACATTTGAGAACACTTCAAAGCTGGCGGTTATTAAAGAGCTATAAGAATAAGCCAACAAAACCTTTAGCAGCAGGGGTATTGTGTACTTGGCAAAATTTAATAAACACAAAGCTGGGGTTCTGGGTGATGGGCTTTGTCAGGATACATACTCATTTGGGAGAGAACACTCAAGAAGATAAGTCTTCAAATAACGAGGGTTTTTTAATGAGAAAAGGGGTTAAATCTGAGGGCTTTTATCTACAAGGGTCAGAATTAGCATCTGGTGACAGCTTTTGTTTTAGTAAAGAAAGCACTTCTCAAACCTATCAGAGGCAAACAAGTCTGCTGCAAGACACAGGGAGTTCCTTGTCAATGTAAATGTCAAAAGAGAAGCAAAATAGTGGGGGGTGCTCAGCTCAAAGAAGAATTTGAGCATTAAAAAGTAGCATGAGTGTGGTATTGGTGCACATACCCACTGCTTATTAGAATCATCCACTAACATTTTAAACCCCCTACTCCTTCCCCTCTTTGTTCTTATGGCTGGTCAATTAATTAAACTGATGTAGACAAATTAACAGGAAAAAAAAAAATCCAGTTCTAATCCATACACATGGGAAATTCACAGACACCTGAAGAATTCCAAAGAAAGGAAGGCAAAATCAGGTATATATGTCATTCTGGACTAAAGAGGAAGTAGGAGTCTGGGACTTCCAAGGGAAGTAAGGCAATTCACAGAGGGAGAAAAAGAATAAATGTTTGATAAATAAAGGTTTGTTGGGCCATCTAGAAATTATACAGCACAGAGAGAACTTTCATCAAAGGGGTCTCGATAGGTTCCTCTCTATCACACCTACTTCAGATTATACTAAAGTTATCTATGGTGTTCGATCCTTCCTGAAACAGGTCTTCTACCTTAAATTCTCTCAGGCAATTTGGGAATTAGGGGGAAGGTCAAATGTCCTTCCTGAGCCTTGTGAGCCTTAAAAATAACCAGCTTAAAATAATTAATATCCCAAACAAATGTATTTTGGGGTGGCAAATTCTGCTCTCCTTCAATGCAAACATAAGATAATCTGTCTCATTAGATGTGGGGAGGGTCTGAGAACTTGTGTTTGGGGCAGGAGATACCCAGTTAGTCTGGTGTAGTGTCCTGCCAGTGGGACCAGTGGGCTAAGCCCTTCTGTGTTCTCTTTCACAGTTAGGATTCTCTAAAATAGCGCCAAAAATACTTAACTTATAATGAGCGCATATGTTGCGCAATGGACTGTGATCTATGCATCCCATTCATTATCTGTTCTAATATCTGTCCCATTCAATGGGGCTGGTTCTCTTTTATAAATGAGGGCAATTGATGCTTTGTGAAGTTATGCAGAAATGGAGTAGCAAAATGACTACACATATCACCCAATGCATGTTGCCTTGTGCCTAAGAAGAGTTACCCCTAAAATCAGGGGATCTGGGATAACAGGAAAGAGATGCAAGTTTTTTGAGCAATAGCTCTTATAAAGTCTACCTCACACAGAGCAATTATGATTACCAGTCTCCCAACCCATCCCTGAAAACTAAGTGCCCTTTGTAGTATATGAATAAAATTGATTCATAGGACAGGGATCATGGCGGGTGGGGGTGGGAGGGAGGAGAGAGAAGAATCTGGAAACAAAGTATTTTCCAAATGCAATATTTATATGATTAATGCTCTAGTTTCATGGCCATACTTAATGCACATCCGCACTTAGAGGCACACAGAATTTTCTTAAAAGGAGCCAATTGAGTAGGAATATAGTGAATATGTAAAGCAAACCCAATAATAGAAACACAAACAAGAGAACCATCTTCAGAGGTGGGGCACTGTCTGTGGTATTGAAATTTCAATTTCGGGTGTCCCCTCAGCTACAAAAAGGCAGCACAGGAACTTAGTGCTGACCAGATTGCTTTATTCATCTCTTTATTTTTATTTTCAAGAGAGGACAATAGAAATAAGAAAGTCATTTATCTCCCAATCTAAAGCAGACCAAATTTTGCAAAAAAGAAGGGGAAGGTTCAAGTCAAGGAACAAGTATGAAGGACCCATGGACAATGGGGGCAGAGGGGAATTGAAAGTGGAAGGTAGGGGTGTGTGTAGGGCAGGGGAGAGTAATGGGAGGGGGAATGGGGACAATTGTAATTGAACAACAATAAAAAAGTTTTTTTTGAATGATCCTGGATAAGTGAAGGTCAGTCAGGTCTTGGGCCTCTTTCTTAATTAACAAAAAAACAACATTCAGCATTGTGGCTTCAGGGGTTTTTTTGTTTTTGTTTTTGTTTTTGTTTTATTAATTTTTTGGTTTAATTACAGTTATTTGCAGCCTCTCCCCTCTTCAGGGTTTTGTTTTTGGTTTTTTTTTCCCCAAATGGAGATGCTGGCTGATGCTATCAGCAGCACCCACCAGAACTATTACATTACCAGAATCATAAACAGCTGAGGCAGGAGTCAAATATATAGCAAAATATATATAGAGGCACTATAATTGCATTTTTACTGTTTTAAATAACACCATTTACACTGGAGATAATGACCTTTCTGGAAATAACCATGATAATCAGGCAACTGTATTGTAAAATTCTACTTACTGAGGTGTTTGTGTTCTTCACAGATAAGACTTTAACAACTGAGGAAGTCAGATGGGCACTGAGAAGTGGTAGACAGTTCTCTCTTTTACCAAGAATTAGGCTGCGTTGGCATAGTCTTTGTGGAACAAAATATCTGTGAGATATCAAAAGGGAGTATCTTTAAATCTTGTCAAGAAATACAATCTAGATGATGTAGAAAGAAATTAGAAGATCAAGTAGGAGGCTCTTTATAACAGGACAATGAGAGTATTGTGACAAAAAAAGGCATATAAATTTTTTTTTAAAGTTTATTTAGGCAAAATTGATTAGAATAGGGCAGTGACAAACCAAAAGTGGTTAGAAGCATTCCACCAACAGAAGCTAAGAGAAAGACTTTTCTAAAGAGACAGAAGTAAATCAAGGAAATTTTTGACTGACTATAGTTTAAGCAGTTTCATTATTTGGAAAAGCCTAGTTCCTCATCATTGGATGTTAACAGGCTTTGATTTCTTAATCTTGAGACATAACAGACTTTGGTTTTGATTTGCCTACATAAGCAGCTAAGGTATAAAAGTCAGCCCAATCTAATGGCTTCCCTGTTTAATTAACTTAATAGCATATAGTGAAAGACACTTATGAAACTTGCTTCAGACATGGATTTTTCCTTTTTGCACGTGTCAGGTAAATAGAATGTGCTCAATACATATCTGTTGAACTGATAAGAATTTGGAATTTGGTTTGACACAGGAATTTTAAAATGGTTATCAGGCTAAGAGCCTGTATCAGAGGTAAGCAAACTACTTTGCAGGAGCCAGTTTTCTGTTTTTGTAAATAAAGTTTGATTGGAACACAACCATCCCCCTTTGTGTACATATTGCCTATAACTGCTTTGTTGTACAATGGCAGAGTTTGAGTAGTCACAACAACTTGAAGGTCACATGGCATTCAAATCTTTAGCTCTGAAATATTTACTCTCTGGGACAGCATGAAATGTTTGCTGGTACCCATTCTACATCTTTGTAAAGGTGGTAGCAGGAAACACAAGAGTAGGATCTAGAGTGGGTGAAAGGTAATGACTTGAGAGACTTCCAGCCAAGATGGAGGCTTAGGTAGATACACTGTGCCTCCTTGCACAACCAAAAGAAGGACAACAGATTTAAAAACAGAAAACAACAGAACTGCCAGAAAATTGAACTGTATGGAAGTCTGACAACCAAGGAGTTAAAGAAACACTCATCCAGACTGGTAGGAGGGGTAGAGACAGGCAGCTGGGGAAGAGAAGATGTGCGGCAAGGTGACAGACAGGGCTGGGCAAGGTGGCAGATGGCAGATGGAGTGGTCCCGTATTTATGTGTGGATAAGCTGGGAAGAACAACTGGGGAGCAAGACAGACAACATAACACAGGGTTCTAGCGCGGGAAACTAAAGCCACGAAACCTTTGGCTGTAAAAACCTGTGGGATTATGGCACTGGGAGAAACTCCCAGCCTCACAGGAGAGTTTTTTGGAGAGACCCACAGGGTCCTAGAATGTACACAAGCCCACTCACCTGGCAATCAGCCCCAGAAGGACCCAATTTGCTTCTTTGTAGTGGGGGAAGTGACTGAAAGTGGCCACGAGCAGAGCAAGTGATATTATTCTCTCTCAGATCCCTGCCTCACATACAGCACCACAATGCAGTAAAGTGAGTTGTCCCACCCTGATGAATACATAAGGGTCTGTCCCTTAAGACATAATGGACATGCCAAGACAAAGGAATATGGCCCAAATGAAAGAACAGATCAAAACTCCAGAAAAAGAATAAAGTGATGAGGAAATAGCCAACCTATCAGATGAAGAGTTAAAAATGCTGGTAATCAGGGTGCTCACAGAAATAATTGAGTATGGTCACAAAGGAGAGGAAGAAGTAAAGACATGCAAAGTGAAATAAAGAAAAATACATAGGGAACTATCAGTGAAGGGGAGGAAAACAGGACTCATATCAATGATTTGGAACATAAGGAAGAAAGAAACACTCAACCAGAACAGAATGAAGAAACAAGAATTCAAAAAAAAAAAAAAATTAGGAGAGGCTTAGGAACCTCCAGGACAACTTTAAACATTCCAACATCTGAACTATAGGGGTGGCAAAAGGAGAAGAGGAAGAGCAAGAAATTGAAAACTTATCTGAAAAAATAATAAAGAACTTCCCCCAAATGGTGAAGGAAATAGACTTCCAGGAAGTCCAGGAAGCTCAGAGAATCCCAAAGAAATTGGACCCAAGGAGGAACACACCAAGACACATCACAATTAAATTTCCCAAGATTAAAGATAAGGAGAGAATCTTAAAAGCAGCAAGAGAAGAGAGTTACCCACAAAGCAGTTCCCACAAGACTACCAGCTAATTTCTCAAAAGAAACTTTGCAGGCAAGAAGGGGCTGGAAAGAATTGATTGAAGTCGTGAAAGGCAAGGATCTACACCCAAGATTCCTCTATCCAGCAAAGCTATCATGTAGAATGGAAGGGCAGATAAAGTGCTTCCCAGACAAGGTAAAATTAAAAGAGTTCATCATCACCAAGCCCTTATTATAGGAAACGTTAAAGGATCTTATCTAAGAAAAAAAAGAAGATCAAAACTATGAACAGTAAAATGAAAACAAAAATGACAACAAACTCACAACTATCAACACCTGAACCTAAAAAACAAAAAAGAAACTAAGCAAACAACTAGAACAAGAACAAAATCACAGAAATGGGGATGATGTGGAGGGTTATCAGTGGGGAGGGCTGGGGGGAGAATGGGGGAAAATGTACAAGGAATAAGTATAATTGGTAGGGATAAAATAGACAAGGTATGACTTAAGAATAGCATAGGAAATGGAGAAGCCAAAAAACTTATATGTATGACCCATGGACATGGACTAATGGGGGAATGCTTTTGGGAGAGGGGGTGCAGGGTAAAGGGGGATAAAGGGGAGAAAAATGGGACAACTGTAATAGCATAATCAATAAAATATACTTAAAAATTAAAAAAGGAAGGTAATGACTTGAATTTGACCAATTGGCTTTGCAAACAGCTGCCTACTATCAGTATAAGAAAAACATATAAAAGAGGGCATAAAAGCATAGATCATATGTTGTCAGTACTATATCAAAAGTTTGTCTCTACATTTAAGATAAGAAAGTTTAGGATATTTTTTAATATACTAGGCTGCTTAGTAAAGTGTGATCTTACATTGTGGTCTGAAAGTAAGGAATAAATAACACCTACAAAGTATGAAGAAAAATGATCACTTCCTATTACATTATCACTTTTTCCCACATCTTTAAACTGTTTTATAAAGAATAAAAAAGAGATCAGTTGGAATTGTGTATTTGAGTACTGTCTGGAAGTTAAAACCCCATTAGCTATTACAGCTGACTGAATTTATTACAGGATTTTTAGGCACAATAAGGGCAGGCTAGGTTCCTTTGATGTTGGAAGGTAGGATATTTCTGGAGAGACTCAGACTCAAAGTTTCAAGATTCCTAGGGTCTCGCAAATCCATCCAACTATCCCCACCAACTTTCAGTACCCGAATCTGCCTCTGTCAATACCTTGATTGCCATATAACAGACACAGCAATTCTGTGAATTCAACTAAGTAGTCCTGCATCCCCCATTGTACATTTTCAGTGCAGTTATAAATAAAGACATGCTAGCACATACAAGAAATTAAAGAAACTTTTGGGGAACATCAAAGATGAACTCTAATTCCTGAATAATAATTTAAGCTAGAGTTTAAGTCAGAGCTTGTACTTTTCTTTGTGTGTACTCACTCTCCAGTGCAGTCACAAATAGCCATACTGCTTCCATAATTTTATAGCTATTAGTAATAATAGCTTCACCATAATAGTGAACACGTCACTACTATGTCCTCCAAAGCTCCTGTTTACTAAGTACACCATTACATTCAAGCTCACTGTGAACCTCAGTATGTTCACCTACATTCTACCATAGTCTGCTATATGAGGTCTGTCCAGAAAGTACCCAGCCATGTACATGAAAAATAGAGGTGTTTATTGAAGAAGATACAAGATCCAAGACACGTTGTACATAGGACAATGATGCCTCAGTCCCCTTCAAAGTAGGCACCTTGGGACCTCACACAGTTCTCCCAGTCACCATCAGCTGCCCTGTCATATGTTCCTGAATCTCATCAATGGTCTGAAATCTGGTTCTGAGTCACCTGGGCGATTTGATGTTTCACCAAAAAACTCTGCACAAGATGTGATGCATGAGCAGGCACATTGTCATGATGAAGCTGCCAGTCACCAGTTCCCCATAGCTGCAGCCTTCGGAATCATCTGAATAGTCTTCATAGAGGAATGTTCAAGCTTAATCCAAAATTTGATGCAGATTCATTGCTTCACTTGCTCAGTTATTTTGAATGTGACAGCCACACAGTATGCATGCTCACTCAGTGACATTTTCTGTCCCCACTGACTAGTACAGTGAAGTCCTCATTGTTCATGCATGTGCATTCCAGTCCACTCTCCTTGGTGCCAGGTTACATCGATGTCACACAAACCATTCTCCTTATATTAACAATGGCTGGACATTTTCCAAATAGACCTCATATATACTTTACCATGTATCTTCTCCCCTGGGACAGGACCTATTTTTGGTTTGGGTTTTTTTTTTCTGTTCTCTTCCCTCAGTTATAGTAGGTCTTAACCAGTATCCTAAGCACAGAAGTGTTTTGGTGTTTTGTTTTGTTTTGTTTTGTTTGCCCCTTCCATGCAGATTAAAGCATTGTTCTACAGAGGCGCTAGAGGAGAGGAATTATCTCCTGCACTTGAATTCCTTGTACACTTCCCCAACTCTGTATCATATAGAACACTATTAATTTTTTCCCATCTTTTTTCCCATTGGTTTTCACAAAGAAAAAAAATCTATTCCTGAAAAGGGTGTCATTTCTCAATTTATGTGGCTTCCAGGGACTTCATACTCTCTCAGCCGTTCATGGTCAGCTTCCATCAATTTAACCAATGACATTGCTGAACTCTATCATTGGTGTCCGCTCGTGTCCGTCCCTGATAAGCTGGGCCTCAAATCTCATCTCTCGCAACAGGCATGTGTCCGTCCTTCAGTTTTGGTCTAGGTATTTTTCTTAAAAACTCAGATCTCTGATGAAATTTTAAAAAATAAAATAAAATTTCAGTTTTGTCTGGGTACATTTTGTTGTTAGTCTAAGTGTAATGCTCTTTCTACTCTTCTCAAAAGCATCTCAACTGATTCTGTAATATTAGACCCATTAAATTCTTGAGATATGCACATGATAAATTAATTTATAATGAAACCGGTTGCTACAGATTCCTAGTATCCAGATTCACATTTGTAAGGAACTTGGTTCTGTGTTCAATGATGACACTAAATTCAGAATCTCAAACTTTGAGTATCAGTCTCTAGGGACACTACTGGTATTAGGACAGTATATTTCAAGGTCCAGTAAGAAAAATGTAAATCACATCACATAATTCAATACTGAACATTTAATTCCAAATACTATTAAATAATGTGTAATGATGAAAGAGCAATAATGGAATTATAGAAATAATAATTGCAGAAAAGTATCACTGATAAGACTGGAGGAAGAACTGAAGGAAGACAAAGTTACCAAAATCTAGAATTTCAGAGGAGGGAGTTTGAAGAGATGAAACTGAAGCTAATGAGGAGGGGCTGGCTTCTGGTTGCTCCTGGTACAACAAGAGCTTGAAGAAGAGACCTCTCAGAACCAGGGACAAAACTTTTCTGAAAATAGTGTTGTTAACTGTGGCCCAAACTCAAAGAGACCTGAAGAGGGGTCCTGTGGCTGCAGGTTTGGATTTCCAAGGAGTGAGGGCTGCTCAGCCTAACCAGTGCTAGCGCTTGTGAGGGCAGGAAAGGCTGGTCCTGAGAGTGTCAGAAGCAGTTGCGGCAGAGGTCAAGTGCAGCTACTGGGTTAATTTCCTTTGCTGGAGCGATGCTGACAAGGGCAGTGCATAGAGGAAGAACGATGTACTTTCTTTTCCCCCGGGAGCCTCACTTCTCCTGGTGGAATCTAAAAGGAAGCCACCTTAACAGGGGAGAGTATGGCCTGCCTAATTCATTTCTAACATCATGACACAGGGTAAATAAAGGTAACTAATTAACAGAGATCACAGCATAATAATTTCCAATAAACATGGTCTTAAAAAAGGTATAATGTCACCTTTGACCATAGTTTGTGTGAAATTTAGGGGGAATATATGAACTCAAGGAAAAGGAGGGTATCAAGGTGTGTGTGTGGGAAAAGAGAAAGAATAAACACACACACACACACACACACACAGAGTCATATGTTATATACTGCATGTGTCTGTATAGTTTTATTATCTATGATTTTAGTTAAGAAAAACCTGTTGCATATTTGCATGTGGAAGAGTCCATGTAGACATGTGTATGTATGTTTCTGTATTCTTATCTTTCACATAGTACTGACGCTTAAACTGAGTTTTTCACTTGTATACACATTTACTCCAAATCAAATCAATTATCATTCATTTTATAACAAAATTATCTTATTAAGCTTAAGTTAAAACAATATAACAAACCGTTACGTAAAAAGTTATCAAACAAACATAAAACATAAACATTTTAGGTAATGAGAACTAATTGAAATTACCTTACAAGAAATTTTTTTCTAAATAATTTATATTTTATACTAAAACAGTGCATGGGAACTCAAAAGCAACGTCATTAGTCCAGTAATAAAAGGAAGGAGCCATTTGCTATTTCGCATTCTATGTCTTATTATTATTCCTATATAAGTCACAGTATATAAGTCCAGTATATTTTTATTCCTATAAAAATATACTAGAGATGGTAAAATTATAACCCATCTACAAGAAATGAAAGAAATCAGAAGTGTGTTTCCAACAATCAAATATTATATATAAACCATGCTCTCTGGAATAAAGACAAATAGGGTTGTACTGAAAAGGTTTTAAGAGAGATAAATAATAAAGGAAGCAAGAGCTAGAGTTTGAAAATTGAACTATGAATTGGCAGGCAGAAATTCTGGACTTCTCTCAAGCTCTTCTGTCTACAAATAATTATACCACTTATTGCCAGATAATCCAGAGCCATCACAAGGAAGAGCTACAGAACAATTTGGAACCAAAAGCAAGGATTTCTGAAATGAGACTTGCCAGGCTGAACAGTCCTGCTAGGAAGTTTGGAGGTAGAATGTCTGATTAAAATTCTGCCCCTCTATTGTTATTCCTTGATTGACGAGCAGATTTAGGGGGTCTAAATAAGAAATAAAAGATAAAACAATCACTTCCACAAAGTACAAATACTGTCTCAAGGTTAAAGAATATATTCTTAACACCAAACATAGTGATCTTTTCAGAAAAACTAGTGTGGTCAAACAAAAAAGAACTAACTTGAAATTCCCTATGATTAAGTTGGGAAATGGGCCTCATTCCCATGTTTGTTGCTCTTGGAAATTTAGAACAATTGTCAGATTCAACAAAATGTGGCCATCATATTGCCATCCAATGTTAATGGTGATAACTTCCCCAAATTTTGGTTTCCTAGTGTTGATATTTTTCATAACAAATCAACCTATACATGAATCCTTAACTAACACTGGCTTTGCAATCAACAATGTTTTAGAATCAAAATCAAGTCCTTTTCTTGAGCCAAGGCTTGGCTGGATCCCAGTTGCTTTGGATCCAAGGCTCTTGGGGCAACGTCTGAGTTCCTAGCTCTTGTGTGGGACAATTCTCAGCTGTCAAAAACTGACCAGGAAGCTGACTGAGTAAATAACTCCACTGAACCAGGAAATGTCATTCCCCCAGCAATCTCCTCATCTATAGCTGCACCTACTCATTTCTGCTAAGGCTGGGTCCTGATATCCCATATCTTCACAAGGGAAGCTCATATTTACTGAACATCTATAGTAGACCAGATCCTGATATTCGATTCAAGGCTAAATGAGGCATAGTCTCTTTCCTCAGGATGTCAGTAGTCTTCTGCGAGGAGAGAGGCATACAGGAAGGGAAAAAGGTGCCATATTATGAAACAAAGGCTATAAGAAAAGTATGTGCAGTGTTTGATGGGAACCCATTGGAGGGGTGGAGGTGGGATATAATGCTAGAATTCTAGTCCAAAATAGGACTTCAAAGATGTATTGTTTAAGTCTTGAAATACGAATAGAGCCTCCGGAGATAGAAAAATGAGGAGATAGACAAACTTGTATTGATGCTTAATAGTGTGGAGTGTTTGTGCCAGTAACTATGCTAACTTACTTGCATGCGTTATTACATCTGCTACCCTAAACAACCCTATGAGGAGGATGCCATTACTACTTTACTTTACAAATAAGAAAAGGGCAGTTTAGTACAATTAAGTGTGAGCTCAACAATCAGAATCAGGGTATCCATCTCTAAAACCCTTGCTCTTAAATACCAAGAGCACTGCCTCTCATATAGCCACGGAGAAAGAACGCTGGAGACAAATAGAAGAACATGTGATGAGTAGCTGGGAAAGAACACAGCACATGTGACAACATACTGGAGGGACAGGAAGCAATGGGCTCAGATGCCATGGTAAGGAGCCTTGGTCTTTAAGTGGAAAGCAATGCAGGGCTATTGCCATTTAACCACAGAGATGCCATAGTCAGCTTTGCATTTTTATACACTTATTTCAGCAGAATTGTGCATAATTAGATTAGAAACAGATGAGACCAGGGACAGGGAGACAAGTTAAAATTTTTTGTATAATCTAAGTTAAAAATAAAGGTAATCTTAAATAAAGCCAGGGAAGTGAAATGTAAAGGTGAAACAAAAATTAAAATTCACTTAAAGGTGGAGTTGTAGGACTTGATGAACAGCTGTGCACAGAAGGCAAGTGTGAGTAGAAATCTTGGATGCTTTCAGGGTGTTAGAATTAGGCTAGTAGATAACTGGCTGGGTCATTCATTGAAATATAGAACATTGGAAGAAGAGGGACAATTTTATGGAGGAAATGATGACTTTACTTCTTTGGTCCAGACCAAGAGGGGTTTGTAGGTCATTTGTGCAGAATGTAGATTTGTTTGTAGAAATATGTGGGTCTATGATTCAGATGAAAGTTGCCACAGGATGTTATTGAGAGTCTTACCTTTGGGGAGATTGCCTTGGTGGAGGTGTAGAGAGGGAATTTAATCATCAGATGGGTGTGGGTTATATGCTACAAACATTGACTGATTATGTTCTAAAGGCTACGTTACAATACCAGAATATTTAATAATAGATCTGCTTATATTTGTACCTAAGAATGATGACAATATGCACACAATTTTTAAAAATGACTCCAATTCTCCACTCTTCTCTGCATTCACACCCTTTGATGTGTGTGAATTCCTGTACAGCTCCTTTCATAATCATAGACCACTGATGTCCAACTTTGTCAGCTCACGGCACACGTGAACTAATTTCTAAAATTCTGCAGCACACCAAAAAATGTAATTTTTGCCAATATGACAAAAAATAGGTATAATTATTGAGATTTAGAGCAGGAGGAGTTCTTTGTCCTCTGCTTTCCTGTATGAGTTTTCCTCTTTTATAGAGCTAATGTGATGATTTCTCTTTATAATAGTGAGCCATTTAATACTTGAACAAGAACAAATATTTTCAGATTAATTTTCATCCAATAATCATAAAATGAGTCTCCTCTGCTTCCTCAATCTCCAGTCCCTTTAGCATCTTTTTTTTTTTTTTAATTAAAAGAGGATTCTGGTAAAAGAGGTTCTATGTGGTCTTCTCTGACCTGGAGCCCAGGAGCGCAGAACTATGGATTATGGTCCTTGCCCAGCTTCCACGTGTTGTGTTTGAGGTCCATCTGGGTACCACTAGCCGACTGGGTAGAAGGTGTTTTTCAGTAAAAGACTTTCATTCTCCTACCCCGTTGGCTTCTACTATGTGTTTAAACTGGATGGGGCCTACAGTGCCACCCCCATCCTGCCAAACCTGCACCATTCTTAGGCCCTGGGCAGCCTGAGGTTTGGAGAGTGGGTCATTGTTGCCGCCAACCACGTCAGGGGCATCCTGCTTAGAGCTGGCTCTGATGGTCCCAAGCTATGTGGCTGATGAGCCCTTGTATGGAGGACACAGGACTCTCCTCTGCTCTGAAGTCACCATTGTTCTGCGAGGCTCCCAGATTTCTCTCTCTTTTGATTTGATTCTTTTGCTATTTCTCCACATGCACCTTAACAGTCCCAATTCTGACTGCAAAACTCACAAAGACGAGCAAAAGCATTCATGGCCCTCGCATTCATGAAACATGTTCCTGTTTTTAAGTGGGATCAATAAATTCCACTTGTAACTTTCTGTGTCCTAAAGGGGAGTGGATGTCTTCCACAGATGCTGTCCTAAAGGACTGCAAGAAAACATATGCCCACAAATGAAAACCAACACTTATCATTTAACCCCCACCTCATAAATGAGCTCTGTAGACACTCTCACTCCAAAAGGAAGATCTAAACTTGCACAACCAAACACAAATATTTTAATGTCTTTGTCCTTCACAATACAAAGGTACTAAAAAGACAGATTAGTGTTGGCAAGGATGAGGGGAAACTGGGAACCTCATACACTGCTTGGAGGAATGTAAAATGGTATAGCTGTTTTGGGAAATAATTAAAAGTTCCTCAAATATTAATATAGAATCATCATATGAACCAGCAAATTCTCTACTAAGCATACGCCCAAGAAAATTAAGACTATATGTCCACACAAAAACTTATATATAAATGTTCAGAGCAGCATTATTCGTAACAGCCAAAATCTATAAATAATCCAAATGCCCATGAATGGGTAAATAAAATGTGGCACAATCACCCAATGGAATGTTCATTTTGGTAACAAATACATGAAATACTGACATATGCTACAACATGGATGAAGCTTGAAAACACTATTCTGAGTGAAAGAGGCCAGACACAAAAGACCACATATCCTATAATCCTATTTATATGAAATGTCCAGGACAGAAAAATCCATAAACACAGATATGGATTAGTGAGGAGGGCTGGTGAAAATGAGGGGATTTGGTTGATGGTCAAGAAGTACAGCATTTCTCTTTGCAACAATGAAATTATTCTCTAACTAATTGTGGTGATGGATGTTCAATTGTGTAAATGTACTAAAAGACATTGAGTTATGTGCCTCAAAAGGGTGAATTGCATGCTATGTGAATTATATCTGAATAAAGCTATTTAGAAAATAAAACAAAATGAGTCTTTACATGTACAGAAAATTCACTGCAGTTTTTCCTCAAATATTGAATTGTGTTAGTGAATTGCCATGATGAATATGGGGTCAGTTTATAAAACCTATCACTCTAGCATAAAGAAAGACCCTGAGGTGTGAGAACTGACTGGATTATATTGCCACCTGTAGCCCAGTGAGGTCTCTTTTCTAAGGGAAGTCCCATAAAGCTGTCGACCTTACTCCCCGCTATAGGACTTTTTGGTGTGAGGTTAATGTGTAGCTCCAGGAAAAGTTCTAACAATTACCTCCCTGAGAGTCAGCCTTTATAGGGGCTGATCCACCCTCAATGGATTTTCACAGAGATGAAATTAAGGAACACAGCAAATCAAGTGCAATCAAAGAGGGTGATCGGGAGTTCCAGGAAGGCCTCACTCCCAGCACACCTGTGCTGTTTGAAGCTTTTAGTGACTTTTTGTTCACTTTTACAGAATATACTTGATTGCCATTTCCTAAAGGATGGCAGCCGTTCCTCATGAAACATCAAACATCATACAGCCCTAAAATCAAGCTGTTACCCTAAGGAAAGACTGTATGACCACGCTGCAGGGGCCAGAGTGAGAAAGGGGTTGGGGATAAGAGAGATGCTACCTCTTTCCTATCCCCCTGCATATGGAAGATTTAACCTGTGAATCTGACAGTCCAGCACTTTTGGCCTATAAAGAGTGAATAGGTTTTATGTTTTTATGTTTCCAAGAAAAGTTTGGCTTCAGTCAATAATAGATTTAAAATAGCAAATCTTGTCCCCTGTTCTTTGTTGGAAATCCCTCTAGTTGCTTTAATATCATCTTTATTTTGGGTTGTCATGTGTATTCTATAGGGAATATAGAACCCTTGGTGTTTCAGGAAACTGTACCTTCACTCAAGGCATAGTTAAATCTGTGGACCTAGATCCACCCCACCAGCTATAACTTGGTCATATTCGCCCTAAAGTCAGAGCTCACTTAATATCCTTTGATCCCTAGAGCCTCAGTCTGTTGATGTCTCTTCCTCTGGTTATTAGGCACTTGTCCCCAGCTTTGTCTTTGTCATTTCTCTACCCTAAGACTACCAGCCTTATGCTACAGTCTGAGCTGACATGAAATCATGAGACAGTATCCCTGCAATATAAAAGATGACAGTCTATGCAGAGAGAGGGTGTGTGTATGTGTAAAAATATTAAGGCATTAGGGAAAAAGAAGTTGTTCCGAAGAACAATAAAAAAAAAATCACTGATTTTAGGAAATAAAAAAGACCTTGAAATCATACTAGAAGGATGATACAGGCTAAGACACTGGCTTCCTAATTCTCATTTTTGTAACTGAACATGGGTCTGGCTACCTGCTGCAATGAAAGCCAAGCTTGTGAGACTGGGACTGGTGAAAATGGAAGTGATTTATTCGAGTGCTGGCGCCTTGAAAAGATGGGGGACTCTTGTCTCAAAGCCCATCTCAACATCTCAGTGCAGTCCAAGGTTTTTATAAGGAGGGAGAGGGAAAACAGGAGAGGGGATTGAAAATTTTTCTACATGCAGATCAGCACAGTCTATCCTGATAAGGACTATAAAGCTCAGTTATGTGAAATAGGCACCCTGGGACACTTGAAGCTGCCAATGGAGGGAATTTGGAAAATTAGATTGGGAAAGTGATGAAGGCTGCTTATTTGCATTTTCCAAACTTCAAGACTAAGACAACCACTTAAATGATTAACACATAAATGTGTTGGCTCCCCTGAAAGGTTTGTGGTATTATTAAATAAATTGCATCAACTAATGACCAGTCCCTTTCATGCAAGGAGAATTCTGCTAGCCTGAATGCATGTGAACAACCAACGACCTTGTCCTATTGAGGCAGCCTTACCAATACATGACCTCAGTGAAGCAGAGAGAGAAACCTATTGCACATTGCTTTAAGGCTTGGCTACTAGATCAATATATCTACCCTTTGTCTGAGGCTAGAATATGCTGCAAGAATAGCTATAACTGAACCCAATCTCAGGGTGCAAATGGAGCTTTCTACCACAGACACCCCAATATATTATAAACCAGCAGATGATTTGTTTGAGATCTCAAGGCACATTTCTCAGATTTCTTCTTCCTTTCCACCAGTGATGCCCCTCCCATTAATCAAAGAACAATTTCCTTCGGGCGTTTTCCTTTTCCACTTTAACTCTCCCATTCCCACTGACCTCACCCCTACTCTTCATTGAAATAACCACCCTGGAAAGGATATAGTATCTGCCATTTATCCTTTGTAGTGACTTTCAGTTAGGAAGTGGAGTCACTGAAAGCATATGAGTTGTATTATGAGTGTCACCTGAACCCAGTAGGGGTGATCTAGGGCACTTCATTAATGGAGATTCCTTATTAATACCTAGAGTCAAGGTAGAGGATGTGGTGGATAGTAAAGGGCACTGAGGGAGCTGCAATGATCAGTTACCAATGCTTACTATAAGTTCAGGCATCCCTTCTCCTCAAAAACAATCTCCACCATCTTAGAATTGTAAGTCAAACTTTAAAGGGACTTCCATTAGTCTTCTCCCTCCCCTTCATTAGTGGGGAAGGGCACAACATTACATTGCCTTGGCTGCCTCTGTGGGATAAAACAAGGGAGGTCCCCATGCATCCAGGCCAACAGAATTCTACTTGCATGGAAGACCCTAGTCTTAAGTTATTAAAATGTATTTAGTCACAGCACAAATCTTGCTTTCAAAGTAATAAAATAAATATTATTTCTTCCATTTGGTCTGTCACCCATAGAAAGAAAATTCCTCTAAAGATTCTAGTATGAGGTATTTGCACTTCATTATGAGTTGGGGTGGGCAGTTTGGTTTTTAGAGTGAGAAATAGGTTTCAACTTGAGTGACTCCACAGGTGATTAAAGACTGCCTGGGGCAATGTAGTTAAGAGGATCCTGGGAATCTGTCCTGGTTCAGTGGGGTGGGGATGGGTGAGTCAATCAATTAATTAACAACATCAGCCATAGTCATAAAACTGGAGTAGAAAACTGATGTCTTATATTGTTGATAATAAAAAAGAATATATTGTTATTTAGTAAATACAATATCCAGGATATAGTTCTACACCTAGCTCTGCTTTTGACATATTGTCTGGCCTTGGTCAAGTCATTTCATCATTTGATTTTGATCAGTACCTAGGAGACTATTTATTAATGCGTAAAATCATAGGATATTTGCATGTCCTTTTAAATTTTATTTTGACATAATTTAAGACTTATAAAAAGTTGTAAGGATTATACAAAGAATTTACGTATACCCTTCAGATCCAGATTTCCTAAGTGTTAACATGTTCTTTCTCGTGTGCATGTGCATGGATGTGTTCTCACTCTTACTTGCTCTCCCTCTGTCTCCCTCCTCCCAATCATCCCTTCTCTCCATCTCTCTCCTATCTCTTACATGTATCTATGCATCTGCCTATCATCTATTTATTAGAATCATACATGTGTATACTTTTGAAGCATTCAAGAATAACAAATTAAAAATAGAACTACTAAATGATCCAGCGATACCACTTCTGGATATACAAGAGCCACCGGCAATGGAATTAGCATTTCGAAGAAGTATCCACGTTCCCATGTTCACTGCAATGTTATTTACAATAATAGCCATGCTATGGCAACAACCCAAGTGTCTGTTGAATAAACGGGTAAAGAAAATGTGATATATACAGACAGTGGAATATTATTCAGCTTTAAAAAGAAAGGGAATCCTGCTATTTGCAACAACATGGATAAATCTAAAGCACATTACGCTAAGTAAAAAAGTCAGACACAGAAACAGAAGTACCGTATGATCTCACTTTCATGTGGAATCTGAAAAAGTATGACTCACAGAAGCAGAGCATAGAATGGTGGTTACCAGTGGCTGGGGGTGGGAGAAATGGGAGGATGTTGGTCAAGGGGTACAAATTTTCAGTTGTAAGATGAATAAGTTCTGGGGACCTGACGTACGAAACAGTAACTATAGTGAATAATGTTGTGTTGTTGACTGAAACTTGCTGGAAAAGTAAATCTTAAATGTTCTCACCACACACACAAAAATGGTAACTATGTGAAGTGATGGATGTTTTAATTAGCTCAATTGCAGTAATTATTTCATGATGTTTATGCATATCAAGCTAGCATGTTGTACATGTTAATTATATATAATTTTTGTCAATTATACCTCAATAAAGCTGAAAAAATAATAAGTTGCAGACATGATGCCCCTTTATCCCTTCAGAGCATATTTGCTAAGAACAAGGACATTTTATTACATAACTACAGCATAATTATCACAATAAGGAAATTAATATTGCTACAATATTCTTTAGTTTCACCACTGTGCCAATAAGGCCTTAAGTAGGTACTATATTATTTACTGCCATCAGTTTTCACATTTCTTTATTTGCCTTTGAACTGGACATGTTTTAACATTTTTCTTTTATGGGTGACATTTTTGAGGAGTACAAAACCAGTATTTTATCAATTTTCTATAAATTTGGGCTTGTCTGACGTTTCCAAATGATTAGATTTGATAATTATTGCCTGGAATTCTATATCAGTGATATACTGTCCTTCTCAGTGTATCACATCCCAAGGGACATGATGTTGATTTGTTGAATTTCTGGTAATACCAATTATGATCACTTTGTGTCTCCAAGGTATGCTTATTACTCCTCCTTTTTTAAATTAGTATGTGCTAAGTGATATTTGGAAACTGTTATAGACGGACTGTATCACCCTACATTCACATGCTGAGTACCTGAACTCCAATGTGACTGTATTTGGAGGTAAGACCTTTGGGAGGTTTTAGGTTTAAATGGGGACATCCGTGCAGCCCTTACAACGAAACCAGTGTCCTTACAAGAAAAGCAAGAATGCTTTCTTTTTTCTTCCACTCCACCTTCCTGGCCACGTGGAAGACACAACAAGAAGATAACTACCTGCCAGCCAGAAAAATGACCCTCACCAGGAACTGAATTTGTTGCACCCAGATCTTAGACTCCCTAGCCTCCAGAACTGTGAGAAATGCATGTCTGCTGTTTAAGCCACCCAGGCTTTGTTATTGTGTTACGGCAGCCCAAGCTGATTAAGACAGAAAATATGCAAATATCCTCTTACTCATCAATATTTCTCCCACCAACATCATCAGCATCTATTAATGATTTTTGCCTGAAACAATAATTATAGCAATGGTTGCCAATTGGTGTTGTTCTAATTTCATCATCCCTTCTACATTTACTACTTGGATTCTTACCGTAAGGAAGAACTCTTCTTCTTATTTATTTATGTACTTATATTCAAGTGGAGTTGCAAATTATTTTTTATTATATGGTTTCAAAATTCATTATTATCATTGTTTCTTTAGAGGTGCTCAAGTGGTTCTAGATTTAGCGACTGGTGCCCCACGCAGCTGGCATTCTTTGAGTACTTCTTTATATTATGGCATAAAATAATATTCTAGACACATCTTGTTCTGTTCCACCACATCCCTGAAATCAGCCATTTCCCCAAAGAACCCTAGAGTCTTGAAGTGGAAACTGGCATGAGAAACCAAGATCTGGCCATCGGGCGTGCTCATTGTCACTAGGGTATCACTGCTTCTAGGCTCTCTCAACGCATAGTTAGGAATTCAATGCACCGTATTTTGTCGTGTATAATGTGCACTTCTTTGTCCAACTTTCTGAGGGAAAAGTAAGGATGCACATTATGCATGGGTATGATTACATACCATGAGTATAATAATGGGTATAGTAATCCCATGTACAATGTGCACAAAAATATGGGTGTGCATTATACATGGCAAAATACAGGTATACACAAATATGTATATACAAACACATATATGCTCATACATATGTGTCTATATATCTCTCTGTGTATCTATATTTATGGATATGTGCATATGCATATAACCATATACACATATACATATATAAACACATATACACAGCTAAAAACATCTATACCTATTTTTTTACCTACTTATATTAAAATCATAAGTTCACACTGATACCTCCAATTCCAATCAAATACTAGAAAGTTTATAACATCTTTTCCTTTAATGATTTATAATTATTTTTATGTAATGAGAAACCTGACTTTCAGTTTTTATAATATCGTTACTTACTTGCTCAGACCCAGCTAGAATACACAGAATGTAGTGTTCAGAATTGTTAATCCTCATATTATTTTAAAAGGGGGCCTACTAACCAGAGTCCAACTTATTTTAAAATTAATGTTGTATTTACCCTGAGGCATAGAATCTAAATACTATTGAATAGTTACCCGATTTAGTTATTTTTTCTCCCCCTCCAGTGTGGTTACATTATTTTTCCAAATATGGTTTATAAAATGTGCTTCTGTTTGTATTCTGCAGGCTGTTTTGTGAGTTGCCTGCAAATAGACGGTGTTCAGAAGTGTTGGCATAGGTGAGACCTTCCAGGGAGAGCAGAGGAGGAAGAGTGAGTCTTCGGGAGTACCAGCACTTAATGACTACAGGTGGAGAAGAATTAAAAAATGTAAGTGGAGAGAAATAAACTTGGCGAGAGAGCTAAAAGGAAAGCTAGAATAACATGGAATTGTGGAAACTAATTGGCTCTGGTTTTTCAAGGAGCACAGATGTATTGATAATGTCTGATACCTCTAATAGATCAAGTAGCTGAGGAGAAAAACTATTCATTTGGCTTAATGACACAGAGCTTATTCTAGACTTTAGTGAAAATGGAAGTGAGGGAAAGGAGAGGAAGTAGAGGAGACTGGGACATTTGGCTGTAAGGAGAAAAAAAAAGATTGGAAACTGCATATTTTTTTAATCAATGAAAACATGCAAGTTTACTCTGGCTCTGAGATTCTAAGTTTTTTTTTTTTTTTCCTTTAGTTCCATTTTTCATGTTTTATCAAACCACACAGGTGCAGATTTTAAGTTCTCATAGTAGGTGTCCCTAGGGATCAGTTAGGAAATGTACTCACGTTCTGAGATACAGATGGTGACCCCACACTTAGCAAATCATCCCAGGGAATAAGAGTGCAGGTTGCTGTTGGAAGGGTTCCCAGCATAGAAAGATAACATTTGACAATCGACATAAGGGTTTTGTCTTTATTAACCAAAGTGCAGCTCTGGGGAACATCTCAATATGAATAAATGGTGTTTTGCTAATGCAGACAGCATTCATAAGTAACAAATCCTTTGCTTTACATGGCAAGCAATAGTGACAGTTCTGTTTTCCTAAATAATCTGTCTCATTAACTCACTTTCTTAGCATTAACTCACACGATGCTGCCATTTGAATAAATGCAAACTGCTGGAAACAGATATATATTCTTTATGATCCCCCCAACCCCTGCATGTCTATGGCTTCTTTTGTTTTTTATTGGGTGAGTTTTATTGACGCAAAAAAAAAAAAGTTGCAAACTGAGACTTGTCACTTTCTGGGGGCAGTAATTTAACAACTAACGAGCAACAGGGAGAAGCACCGTAGCTCAGGAGCTGATGCTGGGGGTGCAGACAGGGTTGATATTAGAAGGAAGTGAACGTGACTCAGAAATGGAAAGCAGGCTGAAAAAGCATTCTCCAGTGTATAATAAGAAGGGACAAAAAAGAAACGCTGATTTCAAATTACTGCAAGATGTTAAACCAACTAGAGAGGCAACTGATGTCATGGTGGTGATGTTAATAAAATAAGGATCACGATATTGATAATAGCCCTTGTTTATCAAGTGCCATAAACTACGGAGTCATACATTGCACCTTGGGTTTTGCGAGCTCAGCATATTTCACCATTACCTTATGCATTGTGCAAAAGTCTCAACTTCTTAAAACCTCATTTATAAATCCGAAAATGAAATAGAGATAATGACTGAAGTCACAAAACAAGCTTCAAGTCATGGAGACAGATTTTAAATTCAAGTTTATTGATGAAATTTTCCACCATCATGTTTATCACTGAACTTGTAATCAAGATCTTTCTACACATTAAGGCCAACTATGTGATTCAGTGAGGGAGAGGTTAAGGAAAAGAGAGGTTTACATATGAGTTGCCCCAACATAAAATAAAGAGATTAAACTAGGCAAACTCTCTGATCCTCTTCACAATGAACCGTTTATCCTATTTCCATTGCTTGAAACTTCTGCAGAAAGGCCGCTTCTTAAATCCCTACTTTGGCCAAAATGGAAAACAAAGCCTCAATAGTTCTTCACAGCTAAAACCCAGGATGCATAAATGAAGGACTTGGTAGGTGAAAGAATGAATCATCAAAGATCTATGTATCCAAGACATGGTGCTGTTTTAAGTGGTGTGGACACACGGTGATGGGTGGGGCTCAGAGTGGGCACTATCTTTTGCTGATATCCCTGGCCTGAGGTGTTTCCTTATATAACAATTTTTAGGCTGTCAGATATCATCATGAGGATCTGTTCTTGGTGCAACTAAACTTTTGATTTTTTTTTTCCATTTTCATTTCTCAATCTATAGCAGCCCTGGAGTACAGAATGAATTTTCCCACGAGAGAGTAAAATGGGTGCCACTGGTAAGGTAGTATTACATTAATATTCATGAACACAAGTATGTTCATATGTCTACACATATTTTTTTAAAGAATTTATTTATTTTTAGAGAGGGGAAGGGAGGGAGAAAGAGAGGGAGAGAAACATCAATGTGTGGTTGCCTCTTCAACATCCCCAACTGGGGACCTGGCCTGCAACCCAGGCATGTGCCCTGACTGGGAATTGAACTGGCGACCCTTTGGTTCTCAGCCCATGGTCAGTCCACTGAGCCACACCAGCCAGGGCTACACTTATTTTAATATCAGAATTTCTGGTAGTAAGGACTGCATCTGAGCATAAAAGATAGAGCTTCATAATTCATGCCACATATATTGGAAAACTTCATATTTAAATCATTAATGTACTGGATTTTTGCTTAATATTTATTTCATTTATTTTTTCTCCATTTTTGGTAGGTATATTTCTTATTATCATTATATAAAATAATTATTTAAGAAGCTAGGACACATTTTTTTGAACATGCAAGTGTAATCAATTGACATTTATCAATTTACTATTGCATTTATATTTCTACTTTATTTTGTTTTATTATTCTTGCCACTGTTTTCCTTCTCTTCTTCCTGCATTCCGTTGCCTTTCCATTCTTTTTTCTTCCTGCATTATGCTGTATTAAAATTTTTCTACAATTTTTCAAATACTTTCTCTTTGTATAGAGGTTTGCCATTTTTCTTCTCTTACCCATTTGAAGATTTTAATAGTTATTTTGTAGTCCCTTGTATATTGTTTTCTTTAACTTTGAGTTATTAAAATGGTGACTTGTTATATCCCATAAATTTTATTTAATATTTACACTTTATCTCATATCACCTTAATCTCATAAAAACTATAGGATTGTGGAAGCAACCCAAGTGTCCATCACTAAATGAATGGATATAAAAAATTTGGCATATACACACAATGGAATATAATTCAGCCTTAAAAAGGAAATTCTTACATATACTACAACATGGGTGAATCTTGAGGACATTAAGCCAAATGAAATAAACCAGTTACAAAAAACCTAACATTGTATGATGTCCACTTATGTGAGGTGTTTAGAGTAGTCAAAATCATACAGACAGAAAGTAGAAAATCATACATATAGGTGCTTAGGGAAAGGGGAGAATGGGGAGTTATTGTTGAATGAGTAGAAAGTTGAAGTTTTACAAAATATGAGTTTTGGAGATGTTTGGTAATGATGTTAAAACATTGTGAATGTATTTAATACCACTGGACTATACACTTAAAAATGGTTAAGATGGTAAATTTTAAGTTTGTGTATTTTACCATAATAAAAAATGGTCTATGCATTCATGTATTAAAATTTCTTTTGCAGGAATTCATTGGTCCTTGATGGTATTGTGTACTACCTCAAGTAGAAATTTCAAACTCATGTAGCTCTTGAAAATTTGAGTCACAAGTCATATGTGTTTCAGGAACAGGTAGTCAAAGTTGGTTTTTTTTAAAGCTTTCTATGTCCAAATACTATAAGAAGTACAATTTTTTTTCAGCAGATAGTAGAATAAGGATTATCTCATTAATTTAACAAAGAGAGATGAATGTCATAAGTAAATTAACCAAGGTGATTCATAATCTGACAAGGGAAATTAAATAAAAGTTTAGTTTTATATGTATGAGATTTAGCTACTTCATCTTTTTTACATATCTATATATGAACTCATGGAATAAATTGAAGCTATAGACTTAGCATATGGTACCGAGAGAAAACAAAAAGTATTAATTAGCTGAAACTTTAATTATAACGTACGTTTTATAACTTGTGATCCAATAATTCCAGGAATTTACTCTAAGGATATAATTGGAGAAATGCGGTATAAATACTTCAAAACACACATCTGGGAAGACACGCATGCCTAACAAACAGTAGATGCTCATCCAGTACTTGCTCATCTGTTGAATGCTGGCTGGTGAAAAAGAGAAAATGGAGAAATAGAGACATGTACTTATACAGACTTCTTATTCGACCATTCTCCTATTTCTTTTAATATTTTCTCCACACAATTTCTCAGCTATGATTTGTCCCTCATTTTTTCTTGACTCTCTATTTCATCTTTCTACCTGCTTTATTCTCTCACTTCCTTTCATACTTTGAAGCTGGTGACATACTTTTTCCCCTATTTGTTCTTTAAAAGATTTCCAAGGTTATGCACATAGCTCCTCCCTCCTCCTCCTCCTCCTCTTCCTTTTCATCTTCCTCTTCTGTTCCCCACCCACACACTCTGAGTAATTCAGTTTTATTTAGAATGAGCAAAAATAAAATCGCTTCAGGTCTCAGACCACACAGGCCAAGCCTTGCCTGGAGACAATATTTACAGCTGAGTGATAAATTGGAATTGTTATCAAGGGCTTGACAGCCTGTTAACTAGAGCAAGGCTGGAAGTATTGCCATAAGAACTGCTGAATATGGGAGAGTAAATACCTAATGACTGCTGCCGTAAAAACAAGTTGGTAAGCAACAACCAATACAATAAGAATCCCACAGTAGAAACTTGGACTTCACTCACAGAATCTAATAAGTGACTTATTAGATTCAAATCCCACCTGGTCTGGAGACAGGACCTCCAGGATCAGACAAGGTTGGGTTGGGAAACCAGATGACAGTTTGCAACACAGCGCGCTGAGACAAGGCTCCTACACAGGTAGGAGCCAAACAATCCTTTGAAAACTATCAGAATTCCCTGTCTTGAAGGACTGGAACCGCAATAAGGGCTGTAACTCAGACATAGAGAACAAGGCAAGAAGTTCAGTTTTTGGACTACAGCATACATTTTTTTTTTCAAGGAACCAAGAAGTCACTTATTAGATTCTGTGAGTGAAGTCCAAGTTTCTGCTGTGCTCAGAGATGAACTACATTTTTCAGTCCCCTCTGCAGTTAGATTTAGCCTTGTCCCTATCTTGACCAATAAAATGTAAAAATCACATATGTCCCTCCAGACCTGGTCCCATAAAACTCTTCCATGCATATTCCCTTCTGCCATACCCACCCCTAGCTGTGGCAGGTTGGAGAAAAATTTGAGATGGTAGGTCTTCTGTACAAGCCTGGAACTCTGAGTGACTCCTAAAGAGCGTCATTCAGAGAAAAGGAAAAAAACAAATACGAAAACACACACACAGACATATGTTCAATCCTAGGACCAAAGAAAACCTTGGTCAGCCTATAGATTAAATAAGATATACTGTGTTCATTTTATAAAGAAAATAAACAATGGATGCAAAGTAGTCTACCATAATAAAAATAGGATCATAGAACATTAGCAGCAAGATGAACCAAAACAAACATGACTTGATTGTGATATTCCAGTCTGACATTCTCAATGTGTTGTTTTGTTCTGGTAAAGCCTCTCACTCTAAATCAATTCCCAATCTCAGTAAATGTGGTTTTTGACCCCAGTGCCCTCCATACTCAGTGGTAGCATGTGAGTCAGGCCTAGAAATTGCCATATTCCACCTCTCATCTTCCCAGTTACATATACATATTCATAACCAAAAATGGTCCAATTAAAGTGGATCTTGAAACTTGCTAGAATCAAAGGAAATAAGTCTCTGTTTCTAATGGATATGAGAGAAAAGACTTCTTTCCATCCTTCTTTCCTTTTCTTCCTTCTTTCTTTTCTTCATTTATGAAGCCAACATAGTAGAAAGCAAAATTGAGGTGTAGATATAGCTTCCCAATAATGTTTGAACATCCAAACCCAACTGTCCCTGAAATAAGGTAGCTTTGAACTTTATATTTATATATAAGGCAATGAATTCACTTTTCCTTTTAGAAAGTCCAGGTGGCCTTTTTGAGAATCAGAATTAAAATAATTGCTTTATACTCTTTTACCCAACCTCCGAAACCCTGCATCCATGTATGGGTAAAGTAGCCCCAGATAAAGGTAAAAATGTGTGGGGCTGGATATCTCTCTGTTACATCATCAATCAAAGGAATATGTCATATTAGGCTTACCACATACAGAACACTCAATACATGTTTTTGTTGGATCATCTACATATTCTATACCATGTAGATATAGAATACCATGTAGGTATAGAATACTTGACTATAATTCTTTGCTTTCTTATACAATCTTAACCATACAACATTTTTATGACTCAGATGACAATGTGATTTACTGTCAAAAACTGAGATACTTTTGAGAGTGAAGGCAAATGCTACTAATAATTACACCAGAATAACATGTATAAACTGGGACTTCCTTGGGCAAGGTTGGGCATATATTTTCCTACATGTAAATACAAATTTTTGGTGTAAACTCATGCATAAACCTCTTTATTCAAATCCCAGGAATGATACCAAATTCCGATTTCTTCTCTCTAGAAAATGAACAATAAAGGAAAGTATGAGTATGGTTTTTAAAAAAAGAAATAAAGGAACCGCTAATAAGTAATACCTAATGAGATTTTTTATTCTTCATAATATAAAAGTAATTTGTGAATATATATATATATATATACATATACACCCCATTGAATTTTCATGAGGACAATAACCATGAGAAATTTTGCAGTCATTGTGAACTTCTTCTCAAAAATAATTCTGGCTCAACGCACAAATTCTTAAGTGACAGATTTAGTTCACTCTTCCTTCCATTCTCATTTCCTCCTTCCCTCCTTCTCTTTCTTCCTTTCTCACTTCTTCCCTTTCTGCCTTCTTTCCTTTCTCTTTTCATTCATCCATTTATTCAGAAAGTACTTCTTGAATCTTTGATGTTACATTCACTGTGCCATGAAATAGATTAGTCATGGGAATCTAAGAGGAAAAGAAAAAACTGAGAAACCGGGAAGGAGATGATTGAAAGGAAAACAAAAGGGTGTGCCCGTATTTTTAAAAAGAAGGACATATTCATTATGACTTAGATATTGCATGAAGGTAGGGAGTGTTTAAAAGAAAGAAACAGAATGAGTGCAGACTTTAAAAGGTCAAAGATTTGGAATTTGGCCTTCATTTCTGTAGTCAAGTCAGCAGGAAGGCCTTCAAATATTAAGGATGTAGTTCTGAAAAATACAAGGTGGTTGGATTACATAAAGCTGGAGTTCATGGTGGAAATAATAATGATGGTAAATATTTACTGGGAACTTACTATTTTCTGGGCACTGTTACAGGTGCTTTGCATGATATAACTTATATAATCCTCAGGCAACCTTGAATATTACTCCAACATTTTATATTGGAGGAGAACAAGGCATTAAGTTATAAGAAACCATTCAAGGTCATAAGTATTGCAATAATGTTACTAGGATTCAAATCCAAACTCTTTTTCTTCAAATCCCACATGGAATCACTGAATTATAAGAACTTTCTGAGATCAATAAGACCTCAGTTAAGGGGAATAACCTTAGGAAAAATGTAGAGAAACAAAAATGTTATAGGGGATAATATTAAGTGGCAAGGTTTTGATTTTCTGATTAAATAGCAATGTGGCTATAAGATCCACGTAGAGGACCAGCTGGGGAGAGTTTTAAGTTCAGAACTTGAACTATTGGATGGATGGTGTCAGAGAGGAATCCCAGCCTCACAGAGCAAGGAGGAAGTAAGATTCTAGAGGACCGGGCTAAGCCAGCAGGCAGGTTGGTTTGCAACAACTCTGTAGATGCAAAAATTAGACACTTAGTCACATATCCGAATAAGACAGGATCTTAATCAATGTACAGCAAGTCACAGGACTAGGAGCAGTGCCAATCCCCTTGTTCTCAAGACCCACAGAGTGACATGATGAGCCCAGGTGGCAGTTATACACTTAGTGGGTCACGCTACAGCTAAAGAACCCAGGGCCAAGGGCCCGGTACATTTTCTGGCAAAGTGTAAATAGTCCCCAGTCTCCAGGGAGGAAGTGGTCACACTGCTGCCATCTCAGTCTACATGACTAGCGACAGAAATCCTCAGGCTCTGAGGACAGTTAGGCCTTGAGGTTTGGCATGCCCAGCAAGAATGGGCAGGGACACTTGGGCTGAGACAGTCTCTCCTAACAGAGAGTGATACCCTTAGTCAGGATAGGACTAAGTAGCGCTCATTTTTTCAGAAAAAGATACCACTCTCAAACTGCGTCAGAATGTGTTGAATTTGCGATAGAGTTAGGACATTTAGAGAGAGCTACTTTTCTGGAACCAGTCAGAGGAGTTAGGGGTGAAAGCAGACACGTATTATTGGTAAGTAGTTAGAACCACAGCTAAGGAAAAATTATAAATAACATTCTTTCTCTTTTCAACTCAATAAATACCTTAAATATTCATCATAATTTCTCCTTCCTCTCTATGTATTTCCTACTTACTCTTCAAGGCCCAATCAAACATGACCTCTAGCCAATATGGGCATTTATTAATATTAGTAATAGACAGACTAACTGGCAGATTAATAAACTATTTTTTTTTACAAAAGATTTTTTTGTGAAATGTTTTTCCAAATCATTCTACTTCCTTAGCTCAGTTTCTGCAGCACCTCAATCTTGGATATTCATTAGGCCCTGTGTGTGTACAAACCTTTGCAGATCATTTTTTGCCTATTTCTATTTTTCTGGCTTGGAAGCTATTTAAAGATAAGGGCTAGTAAGTAAACATCTGTGTATTCCCCACAGTTTCTAACAAACTGCCTTGTCCAAGATTAGCACTAAATGAAAACCTTCATTTTGATACAAGCAAGCAGAGTCCTGATACATATTTCATGCCTGTGTTTATGTTGTCAAAAAAAAATCAAAGAAATAGCTTTCATATCTGAACACTTAGTATGTGTCTATGACAAAACTCATCTCATTACATATATTATCCCATTTAATAACATTTAATAACCATAGACCAGAAAGGCTGGCACTATTTATCCCCTTAAATAGATGAGGAACCTAAGACTGCAAAGAATATGTCATTTCAAAATAGAAATATAAAGACAGTGAATAGCACAGCTGGGATTTGTACCCTTGTATACCTGATTCCAAACTCCTTTTATGATGTTTCTGTTACCTTTTTCCTGCTGCTTCTTTCTTTTAGAAAGATACAGATTTTACTGGTGTTATTTCTGGAAGCTGGATTTCAGGGACAAGCCTACTCTTTTTTTTTTTTTTTTTTAAGATTTTATTTATTTATTTATTTTCAGAGAGAGGAGAAGGGAGGGAGAAAGAGCAATGTATGGTTGCCTCTCACATGGCCCCCACTGGGGACTCGGCCCGCAACCCAGGCATGTGCCCCAACTGGGAATCGAACTGGGACCTTCTGGTTCCCAGCCCACGCTCAATCCACTGAGCTACACCAGCCGGGTCGACAAGCCTACTCTTTTGATGGCCACTCAGCAACCCTGAGGTACATGAAATTAAGGAAGTGGGGGCCACAGGTGTTAAGGAAGTCCTTGACCTTGTTCCAAAGGCTTGGTGTGACCAGCTCAGCCCTCACTGCCTCTGCTCTCCCAAGGGTGAAGGGGCTGATGAAGGCAGAGCTCCTTGCTCCCTCCTCTTGATAATGAACTTGCCCAGCTCATGCTCCCATCGAATGGCCTCGTATCCATGAGGTCTTCTTAAACCCCCATCACGAATAGGACGTTTCCACCAGGCAGTCAACCTTTCACAGTCTGCTCAGACTGCGCAGCACAACCACTTGGGCCGGGTTCCTCCATGCTTTATCCGGGCGTGTCTGGCAGCCCCCCAAAAGGCCTCCAGTAGCCTAAAGTTCTTTCAACAAACCATACTCATCTCTAATCTTTGTGTAGGTTTACTTGCATTTTAGAAAAAACTATTTCCTACCAATAATCAATTGTGGTAAATATTAGAATAATTTCAAACAATCCAGTCCTAAGCAAACACCCTAGTTACCTTCATAAAACCCCTGTGAGTAACCCTATGTCCCATTTTTCAGATCAGAAAAGCAAACTTAGTGACTGTGACAAGAGCAAACTTGCTCCAACTGTAAGTGGCATCACTTAGGACGCGTACTCAGTTCTTGTTAATCTGATTGATTCTCCATGGCAAAGCTGTCTGCAGAATAATGCTTTCTTTGTTCAGTGCTTTACCATTTGAAATTTTTCCATGGGAGTTGTCTGATTTCATACTCACAGCCGCCCTGATGGGGAGGGAAGGTAAGCAGTGTTCTACTTTTTATAGTTAAGGACACTGAGAGGCCCAGAGCTTTTAAGCAGATGCTTGTCTAAGGGAACTCAGCAAGAGAATAGCTGAGTCAGCAAAATTTCATGGTTGCTCTTCCCACTGCATCACTATGTGGCCAGCCAATCATTCGGGTAAGTTCCATTTTATAACTGTGTCTTTTTGGTTAACGGAAAGAAGACATGGTAGTGCATGTCTTTCAAAGGAACACAGAGTTGACTTAGAAGAGGGGGGAAGTATAATTAAAAGGCACAAGATAAAGCAGGTGGAAGGAAGACAGCCACAACGGAGAGCCCTGAGCACCCTGATATCCAGGTACCCAGGAGCAGCATGTGGGCAGCAGGCTCCACAGCAAGGCCTCTGTGGTGTAGCCACAGAAGTCTGGTAGCAAAACCCTGTGGTCAGAACTGGACCACATTCAAGGCCTCACTCTGCTCATGAATAAAGTATGACCTTGGACTGTTCACCCGCCTTATCTCAGTACAACTTTCTTCATCTGGGAAATGAGGAAACAGTAATACTTACTTCATGGGGAAGTTGGGCAGGGGATAAATATATGTTTCAGTTACTTTTACAGGATTTGCCACTAAAGAGAGGGAGAATGAAGTGAGGTCCATGTACAAATGGAGGTCATGATGTGCATAGGTGGGTATGGAAAGGAATTACATGGGTATGTGGAGTTTAACATTTTAAATTTATTCTACATCTGTCAATCTTACATCAGCACTATCTATGACAATTTAGAAGGCACTTTCATAGAAATCGATTTCTTAAATCTTCACAGCCATTCAAATGAGAGAGAGATAGGGCCTGGTAGCTGTGGCTAAGTGGATTGAACACCTCCTATGAACAAATGAGAGAGATATTGGAAGAAGGAACATTTTTCCCTTGTACTACCCATATTGTATATTCTGAGCACACCTCACCAGACAGGAAGAGGGACATACCCATGGCATGAATAACTGGGGAGTGTCAGGAAACAATCATTTTTATCCCAATATACCAATATCAGGAGGCCTTCCACGGCCAGGCCACGGAATCTGAGCCTGAGAAAAACGCTGGCAGTCATCCACCCGTCTGCTGTTCAAGTCAAGACATCACTGTGATGACTTTAGGGCTTGGGATCTCCCCACAATCTTCGACAGTCCTTTCCTTTGCTGAAAGATTGTTTATTGCTGGTGCTCAAACAAGCCTCCAGGACCAAATTCTACCATTATGAGACTAACCTTACTCTCTCCTTTATTCAGCTAAACGAGAAGGATCTCTCTGTTTCACCGAGGAGAATCCACTCAGTGGCAGTCAGAGGTGCTCCCCTCCCAGATGCCATGTCCTGCTGGCTCATTCCTAAGTGTAGGATGTCCTTTCCGTCCTCCCCATGCAGCCCACATGGCTTTGTCCTTTAAGGTCGAACTTGAGTTTTTCCCCATAAGTGGTCCATCCATACCTCGTATTAATCTCTCTCTTCTTTGAATTTTAAGCACATATTGTTCATACATTTTGTTTGGCAATTGATTATAGAATGGCTCGCGACGCCACGAACACATATTCATGTCTTCCTGTCCTACCCATGTTGCCTGATCCTTAAAGGAAGGAACAGTCTTTTATTTTTTGTCACCTACATTGTATAGCTGGTACCTAGCACATATTAGGAATTTGGCAAATATTTGCTAAATGATACACATAAATTTAAAAGGAGAATATTTCTTGGCATTGTGATTGACCTGGTGTAAAACGAGGGCCTCATATAGTTACTAATGACAGTGCCCACTTATGGAGCTTCATTTTTTGACAGGCACCACTCTACATATTCTGCAGGGACTATCTGATCTTATAGTTATGGTAATTGAACCTATGAGAAAACAAAGGAAAAGGGGCTAAGTATTTGTCCGAAGGTACACATCTGATAAAATGATGGCACTGAGCTTTGGTCTCAGACGTCTGACCTTAGCCCACACTTCTTACTACTACTTGAAATCGCTCTTCAGTGCTTGGCCAGCCCTGAGATCTCTTTATATGCAGTAGGGACTCGTAGATGAGTTTTGTTTCTGGTCAGAATGTTGACTATGTCGGCAAGATGCCAGAAAGGAGATCTCTTCTCACTTCAGATTCCTGGGATGTAATTGTATTGGAACAGAGGAGTTCTAACCCAGTTTATATTCTGTCATATCTTCGACAAAAGAAAAAGTGACAGCAAATGCATCTGCTTTTATATCTGTTCCCATCAGTCTGGCTCCAAATCCTCTTTCCATATTTAGACACATGTCTTCCTTGAGAACCATGCAAATGCCCAATTAATCTGTGCGGAATTTTATGTGCCATGGCAGTTCCCCTCTAGCCTTAACAGACTGGCTGGTGAGTCTCTCCAGAACACAGTTAAAACATTTTATCTGTTAATAAAAATGTCACTTGTCCTATTAACCCCTTAAACAGCATGATGAGGGGTGGGGAAGAGAGATTGATTTAGCACGATTCTGCTTTAAAAACACGTGGCAATTTTTCCCCTTCAAACAAATGTTTCAATCGCTAAAGATTTTTTGAGTCCTGTACCCAAGACTTTTTTTTTTACTCACTTGCATTTCCCCATAATTTTGGCTTTTGGGGAATTTAGAATCTTACTTTTAAAAATAAAGAAAGCAAAAGGAAGAGAAATACACTTTCTTGTTACTTTTTTGGAAGGTCAAAGGCCATTCCTCCCATTAAGAGCTGCCTGGTAATCCAGCATCAGTGGACACAGCCCTGGAAAGGAGAAGTTCACAGACTTGCCCAAAGCCCCATGACAAGTACATGCTAGAAAGAGCTGTTCCCATGTTCTAATACGTTCAATCTACTGTGTCAGTTCACCTGAGGAAGTCTTTATGACTCCAAAGAATAACAGAGCAAAGTAAAAAGAAGGGCCAGAAGAGTTGGACTTCTCCGTAGTTGCAGCAGTTAATGTCCCTGCATTAACTTAACTGCTTTGTCCCCTGTCTCTGAAATGATCTGTCCCATGTGTCCTTCTCTTGGGTCCTGATTCTCCCTAAGGTTTGTTCCAGTAAGCCTTCCCTTTACCCTCTACTTTCCTGGAAAATTTCTCCTCACCCTCCATACCTCAGTTCGGTCTTTGCTTCATTCATTCATTCATAATGTTTACTTTCAAAACCTTTAATTTGACATGTCTACAAGATATCAAGTGAAGAACACCCCCCTGATCCCTCCTACTATTAAATGATTTTATGTAAAGACAAGTTTGGGGTGAATGATATCTCTTCATGCCTCTCAAACTCCATGGTCTTCTCTAGAGGTTTCCAAACGGGCTGTTCATAGGACACTGAAGACATTTTTATATTTCTTTGTCAAAGGTTGTGTAACACCTCTACACTATTTCTTCCAGCAGGCTCGTGGCCGCTTCAGTACAATGCTTCTTCTCTAGAATGACCAAAGGGAGCCAGCATGTAATTTTACTCACGGCAAAGATTTATTGCAGTGACACCGTGAAAATATACAACCAGATCAGTAAGGGGAAAAGGTACACCAAGCAGTGCCTAGTGCTAAATCCATGGGCCTGTTCTTCTCTTTCTCTCCCTAATGTGCCACACAGGATACACTGTCCCTCCAGCCCTGAAATGGCAGCAACATACATGCAATTCTTCTGATCAGGAAAGCCCATGTGAAACTCAGCGTCCAGGATTTTTATCAGAGACTGGCTGCCTGGGCACAGTAGCCAGACTTTTAAAAGACCATGTGATTATGATTCATGCCCCAGGAAAGCAAACTATTCTTATCGCTAAGAGAACTTCACAAAATTTAAGTACCCAGACACCAGTCAAGGACCAGTCATGCAAGCAGATCCTTCTAAAGATTTCGTTTGCTATATAAACTCTTTCCTGACTAATAATAGATTTTGGAACAAAGACACTAGCATAGATGCAGACAGCACAATGTATGGAGTAGGACTTGGCAACCTATAGGTTTTTAAATAATTTATAGCTAAGTCTGATGATCACCCAGGTGTGGAAACCATTAATTTAAATCACTTGAGGTTCATCCCAGCCCAGATGCCTGCAGCAATTGTCCAATGAGTACACACCCAGCAAGGCACGACAGAAGAGGTTGACGACCACCCAGTCCTCAGCAACTACTGACTGAGGTCGCAGCCCGATCGCTTCAGCATCCTGTTTCTTCCTCTGCAAAAAAGAGGGGGCGGAATAGGTGATCACCCAAGTCCCTTTCAGCTAGCTCTAACAGCCTTCCGTCCAGGTTAGAGAAAACAGTATGAAGTGGAATGATACAGGCATCTTGGCCAATGCTCTTCCCCACTCCCTGCCCCCTACTCCCTGAGACCCAGAGAGCAAACCCACTCTCCCTTGTGTCCCCGCTGCACTTGAGGAAACCTGAGCCGAGGCATGCCATAAGACCAAGGGAAGCAAAGACTGCTTTTCTTCACAGATTTTCTCTCTCCATTAATGTCACAGAGACAAGACAATTTACAGGGGAAGGAGGAAATGTACTGGTTTTGTGGGAATAAAGGTGAAAGATTAAAACTTGAAGAGCCACAAGGGCCTTCTGCGGAATTTTAAAGGCAAGTCTGCCCTAAGACAGCTCGACTGATAAATCTTAGATTTCCGGGGGGAGCTCTTTAGCCTATTTTCCGTCTGTAATCTTTTATGGCCTTTATGAGAAAATTGTGGCTGCGTGTCACCTGCAGCCAAGATAAAATAAAAAAAAAAACAAAACTAAACTTTGTGACTGACACAGATGTAAAAGATTTTAACACTTAAGCCTCTTCCTTGACAGGTAGGGATTGCAGAGGACTTGCTTGGGTCTACGTTCCCTACCCACTAATATAAAGATCAAGACTAATAATGACTAATAATGAAGCAGATTACCAATAATAATACATATAAAGACAAGTTCTCTTAAAATCCTCACCTTTAAAGAAAAACTCCACTCCTTCATTTATCCTCCCTCTCTTTTGCTATCTCAAATCCTTCCTGTCTCCTAGCTCTCATGAGTATACAAGCATGTTCTGGTATTTCCAATCTAAACACTCTTGCTTGGGTTAACTTTCACCACTAGTCTATTTCTCTGTTATTCTTAATAGATAAAATTTTCGAAAGAGTCCTTTAAATATATCATCTCAAATTTCTTACACCTTATTCACTGTCAGACCTACTATGAAATGAAATTTTTCTCCCCTACTCCTTTCATGAAAACTAGTCTCATGAAGTATGTCAATAACCTTCATGCTGCTTGACTCAGTGAAACTTAGTTCTCATTTACTCAGTCTTCTGACTACCTTCAACTTTGTGAACCATTATCTCGAGCTTCTCTGATATTATACTCCCCCGATTATTCGTATAACTCATGGATCATTCCCCCATAGGTACGTGTCTATGCATGTGTGCACATATGTATATAGAGTGGAGACTATGTCCATAAGAGTAAATATCTCAACTCAGTAAACTTTCACATATGCACACACGTATGGAACTACTACCTAGAGAAAGACCTAGAATAGTTTCACAAGGCTCCCACACGCCACTTCCCTGTCAATACATTCCTGCCCAAAGAAATAAAGACTACTCTGACTTCTGTAAACATAAAGCACAGGGCTCCCATTAGTAGAAATATATGGCCTGGCCCACTGACAAACAGTTTGCCTGGCTCTGCATTAGAAACATTTTTCTAATATCCCCTTGGCCCAATCAGGTAGCACAGGCGAGCCTGGGTTAAGAGTGGAGTAAGAGACTCCACTTGTTCAGAGGAGCTGCAAACTCCCATTACAAAGGGGTGTTCCCACTCTTGCTAAATGCAGAGAGATAAAGAGAGAGAGATTTGTCCTGTGCAGCCCGTCATCTTGCCCTTTGCCACCATGCCAACTGTCCCACAAATGTTAGTGAATAAACACTTGTTGAAGAAATAGATGGCTAATGGTTGATATGTATTGAAGCCCAGGTCTCATAACTCCCATTGGATGCTCAGAGAACCGCCCAGAGCAGGATCTTTGTACATTTGCGGGAGGAAACTGGGATAGAGATCCAGGGCATAGACATTGGTGGGTGTTACAAACACCTTGAGGTAATCTCCTAAATCTTATGTTCCAATCCAAGAAAGGATCTGCATCCCTTTGTCTTCTCAAAAAACTCTGCTTTTGTTTTGTTTGCTTGCTAGTTTTCTGCAGGAGGAATTATTTATTGTCCTGGCTGTTTTTAATTACTTTCAGTCATAATGATAACCCAGTTGCTATGTGTTGAGTGCTTACAGGGTGGCTGGCACTGTGCTACATTATTTATTACATTTAATTCTCGAAGTATTTCTATGTGGTAATGTTCTTATTATTCCCATTTCATAGGCTAGGGTACTGAGATTCCGAGGAATTAAGTAACATTTTCAAGGTATCAAAGAAAATGTGTGGCAGAACTGAGACTCAAACGCAAGACTACCTCATTCTAAGCTCATTATCTGAAGCAGTGTGTCATCCTGGTGCTCACAAACGTATCTGTTTGGAATCCTTAGAGTTAAAAATTTGGTGGGATTTAGCTACAGAAATAGATTCTTGGAGCTGCACACAACTTTAAATGTCATCTAGTTCAATATCCAAAGTTTGAAACTTCTCAACAGTGTACTTGACAGCACTCACCTGGTTATTTTTGTAATCCCTCCAGTAATAAGGGAGCTAACAACTTTACTAGAAAGCCCATGACATTTCTAGGATAGAAAATGTATTTTGTAATCAGTGTGAAGTTAAAACCCAAAAGATCTTCTTGAATTTTCAGGTGTACTAATGTCACCATCACCCACCTCGTTGCCTGTAAATTGGTCACAGAAAATCCAAAACAAGAACCCAAAGGAGATTAAGTTGACAATGCACTTATTTTATTACTAGTGAAGCAGGGTAGGAGAATCATTTAAGGCTTCCTAGCTCAGCCCTTGATGTAAAGTTACCTGGCTGATCTTAAGTAAGGAGAATGCAAATGGGAGATTTACTCCATCGTGGGGAATGGCAGCAGGAGAGAAAAATGATGCTTGTGTAAGGCTCTGCGGTACAGGGCTTATATACACTCAACATTCATGAGAGAAAGATATAGAGTCACCTAGATGCATTCCCCACCCCAGTATTTCAGTTCAATACCCATGCCTTCCGGTTGGAGATAATCCAATTGAAGTCAGACTCTCCCCAACATCTCATCAGAATAGATCATTCCTTTCTTGAAAGGGGGCAGAGAACAAGAGAATTAGCAAATGAAATAAAAGTATTCACTTAGAAGTGCCCAGCCTGCTGTGTAAATGTATGTCTGTGCATGTATGTGCCTGCACACGTGTGTAGATTAGGGAAGCTGAAACTCCTCAGGGAATCATAAAGGCGAGAAGTGTCCCACCCCCGTCTCCACAGGCCCAGACCATCGCTTGGGAGAAGGCGGGGCCTCTCTTTCTTAGCAGTGCTGAAGTAAAGGGTGGCAGATAGAAGGGAAGGTGTTACTATTTAGACAAATGTTGTTTCAGATATGTTCCCCAAGACATTTTCCTGGTCCTAAGTCCGTAGAGAAAAGGTTTTATTTCTTCCTCTTGGGGCTTAGAAATATGGAAAATGAAGTTATCCTTCTTTTTGGAAATCTATAAAACCCGTTAGCCTATTCAAGGCTATGACAAGTACAATTGAAACAAAGCAAACACTAAACACAGCAAACAATCACCCATTTCCTCATAGAACCCTTTTTTTCAATAGTCTATGAACTAGTATCTGAGAAAAGTACAGGCCAACACTTACTGTCGTTCAAGTTGTACGTACAAGGACAGAAGATGCCCTTGACTTTGTTGTTCTCGTACATCAGTGCAGCCACTATTCCAGATTCTTGGCAGATAGCAATAAAGTTTCTTAAGGAAGGGATGCTTTTTTTTTCTAATTCACCTAAGTTCACCCCCTACAGATGCGAGGCGAATATCACCACTCATCTCAGAGCCATGCTCTTCACTGGCACTGGAAGACATTGTCCAAAGCAAGGCATGGTTCTTTTAAGGTAATAAGATGAGTTCTATTCCTTCGGGTTTTTTAAAGACAAAAAATTGGTGTCCGGGACGTATTAAACTCGATCACCCTAAAATATCCCAATACTTTCAACTGGAGACACATTTTTTTTCTGTCTTCAAAACTTAATAAAACCAGTCAGCAAACAAAGGGGATCTATCTCTGACCTGGAGAAGTGAGCCATGTCAAGCACCAGAGTTCTTTTCCCCATGGCAGTGAGAGTCACGGACTTCATTAGCTTTAGAAGTCCAGTTAGCTGTGGGTTTATAGGAGTCACCTGCTATAGTGATTAGACAATGTAGACAGGGTGTCTTGGTTCCAATTCTGACTGTGACATGGGACTGTGGCATATCAGTGGCCTTCTCTCTACTCCAATTTCTTCAAATGGGAAACTGAGGTGATCAAACCTGCCCTTCCTGCCTCTCATAATTGTGGAGCTGAAATGCACTAACTGACCCACCCACCTCCCCCAAAAGCTGAAAGGACACTATAGAACATAATGTCCTCTATAGAATATAAAGGTTTTTAAAATATCATTTCAATGGTATCTTTAAAGCAAAGGTTAAAAACTTTAGTCTTTAAAGATTAATTAGGTACCAGCTATTAACCTTTTGACTTCACTTCCAGTCCATCTATCTTTGTATTATTTTGTGGCATTAAGGTCTGAAAACCACATTTTGGCCTAGCAATTTACTATAAACTCTGCCTACAGAGGGCAGTAGAGGGAGACTGGGAGGCTAGAGGAGGTAAAAAAAAAAAAAGTATTCCTTTCAGTTCTCTTCCTTTCTCTCTTTTATTTCAGTTCGTGGTGTTTTCATTCTATCCCTACTTTTGAATGTGTTTCTGTCACAGCCAACATAACAACATTTCCCCACCCCAGTGACAGCAGTACATTCTACCTACAAGTAAGAATTGATTCTGGTTTGCAGACTGTCCAATATTTGCAGAATAAGCTTCACTGCACATCCTCAAAAACACCCACACCTGCCGGTACCCTTTCTGCAAGAGTACAGACTACAGTACAGCCTCAGAAGGCTTCTGCTGAGGTTCCCTTTAGCTTTGCAGGTGCCTCCCACACACCTTCAAGTTTAACAAGTCCAACCTCTTCCCCGTTTCTCTCCCGGCCCCAGAGGTGGCAACTGCTTCCTGCAGTTCCATGGTTTCCATCTCCTCTCTGGCTCCCGACTACTACAGGAATGTAAGTCAGTGAAGCAGGCTTGGTATAATTGTTATTCTTACATATTTATACTTGGTTTACATAGTAAACATAGAATGGTTTTCATTCCACAGATGATTGTGCTATTTCTCTTTTTCTTTCCCTCTCTTTCTTACCTCTTTTTCTACGAAGCATATTTGGTTCCAACCTCTTTCTTTGATTCCGGACAAATCATTCTGCCTGACACTGGGTGTCTCCAATGGACTTTCACATAGGAATCTCCACCTCAAAAATCATTCCAACAGATCCTATTATCTTTTTCCCAACAAACTGGCCCTGTGTCCACTAATTCCTATACTCTCTCTTGAAGTTAAAGACATTAAAATTGGGCATTCACTTTGACTCTTCCCTCTCTCCTATCTCTCACTGCTCATCAGTCACCAGACCTGCTCCTCTGTTGCCTCTTACTGTTCCTCAAGTCTCTCCAACTTCTTGCCCTTCTCACAACTGCTGCCATCCTAGCTGAGGCCATAACTCCTCTCCCCCCATATCCCTGCTGCAAACCATGAACAGGGTTTTCAGGCTCAAGTCACTCAATAAACCAATCTATCCTCCACATTCTGTCAGGGAAATTTCATAAAAGCACAATTATGATCCATTTGCTTGCTTACAAAACACCCACTGACTTGGTTCACAAATATTTTGTCATTTAGGCTGTGATTGACTTCACAGCTTTCTTTCCACATTTCCCTTTGTGCCCTTTACTCCTGTGTTCATATGGATCATTTTCATTTCACTGAACCTGCCTTGATCTTGAAATTCATATGTCAACCGCTTGATGAGCCGTTTCCGACTTCTTTCCCTCTTTTTCCACTATGTATTAAGTATTTGTCTACCCTTCCTTTTTTATTCAGTGTTGAAATTATGTATTTGTTTGTTAGTTTCTCCAATTAGACAAGGGACAATATAAAATCATCACTTACATGCCAAATCCAATCAGTTGGCAGATGTTGTATAAAGTTCTGTGCTGACAAGATTTCTGAAGATTGACTGGAATCACTAAGAAGAAAAGTAACATGATTGATTATTATGGTCTACTCAAATAATAAAGAAACAGACACATTTTTTCATTTCTTACACTAGAAGACATGATTGTATCATATTTATCTGGGTACTGACTATACGTAAGATACTGAGTTAGAACCATTATGTCTATTATTTTACTCTTATGGAATATAATCCCATTTTTATATGCAAAGAATGAAATTGCTAGATTATCTTCTTGTATAAGAACACAGTAAATGGCAAAAGCAGGATGCACTTCATGACCCCTAGGTCAAAAGCCCACATTTCAGAAACACATGCTACACTCAATGTTTATGAAATTAAATAGACTGATAGGGGTATCTGCTGTATATCCAGCCCTATGCCAGATATTATAAGAAAAAAGGGCTATAAAATAAGACATTGTCTCTCCCCTCAAGGAGCCCACAGTAATGTGACAGAAAATATGAAGTAACTGGCAGAAAAATTAAGAGCTAGATCCTATTCTGCATCCTTGATTGTTGGGGAAAAACAAATGAGGGAAAAGAAGAGGAGGCATTTCAAAACTGCTAGGCCGTGGTGATGGTGGTGTAAATGCAGATGCTGTGAAGTCTCTCCTGGAGAGTTAATTATCCCTTATTAAGACAAGTGTCATTCTTTTTTAGAAGAGACAGACCACCTTATGTCCATTGGGTCTTGCTATTTTTGGCATCCTTTAACTTTCTTAAGCACAATTAGAATGGACGAAGATCTTGTCATTGGTGCTAGAATGAGGAGGTGGGAATTATCACCTTTTCTATGTACTACAGGCCATGTAAGTTACTAGAATGAACCTCAATTCAAAGTCATCTAGGTACAAATGCAAATTCTTGTTCTGTCACATAATAACTTCATAATTTTGTGCAACATATCCTCTCTGTGTCATCCATAAGATGAGGATAATACCCACTTCTCAGGATTTGGGCAAAGATGACATGAAATAAATGCATGTGAAGGGCATGACGTGAAGTAGGTGATCATGACATAGTGAGAGCTGTGATGATGGCAGCCATGATATCGGTGATGCTAATGACAACCAGAACACAAGGATGATGATGATCTTGCAGGTCAGGAAGCAGACCTGGGAGCTTCCAACTCTGTACTCCAAATATAGCACTGGGGCCTAGCCAGTCTCTCCAAGCCTCCTGGGCCTCCACTTTCTCTCACCTCCTCCAGCACATAAACCCGGCACAAAATTCCTTTCAGAAACAAGTTCGCCTTGAAGAGTTAACTTCTGCTTGATGTATTCTTATACTCAGGGGCAATAATCACACATTGAATCTTATTGTAATATTTGGTAGTTCACAGATATTTCTCTTATTAAATGAATTCATATACACAGCACTCTGGAAAGGAAGTCTGGTGCATAGTAAGTCCTATATGAATTTTGGTTGTTATTAGTATTAATGGTATAATCAATATCATTTGTTACTTCATTTAATTCTTGCAATGAAACACTGTGAAATAGGTAGAGTAGATTTTTTAAATCCCAATAGACAGATTAAAATGCCAAATCTCACAAAAGTGGCTGCTAGCATTTAGCTCTGTGCTCAAGGACAGAGAACTTTTATGCTTCTGATGATTTCTCTGAGCCCCTAAGACAGGGCTGCTTCTGCTGCAGGGGCCTGGCCAACACTGTGAAATGCATATGTAGCTGATTTATAGGGGCCATAGTAAGACACTGGTTTGGAGGTCCATTAGGTCTGAGGCAAGGATAACATCCAAATTAATGTCAAAAATTAGAATGAATAACTTGATTCAAGCATTTATATACAAACAAAACAAAGGACTAACTAAATAAAGATACAGTACACACAGCAAAAAAGCTTTCCTTAAAATCACAAGGCCTTGAATATCCACTGACCCTTCAAATATCCTCACATGACTTTAACTTACTTGCTTTTTTTACTTTTAAGGGACGCTTGACAATGGCTGGTGATCAATACTGTACTTAGAGAGC
>PVJI01007166.1:0-80249 GCA_004026765.1 Micronycteris hirsuta | reverse complement strand
CCTGTGGCAGAGAAAGAGCTGGAGAGCGACGTGGGGGCGCGGGGAGGGGAAGGAGAATGTTCACTGAGCCAGCCTCTTCGCTCGTGCTGTCTCCTCAAAGTCATCCAAGGCACAGAAACGGGGTTTGCCCGCATTTTTACAGACAGGGAAACTGAGGCTAGGAGAGACTGTGTAGAGACGGTGACTCGGAGGCGGAGGCTCTGACTCTGGAGAGACAGGCAGAAACGAGGCTGGGGGGGAAGGGTGGCGGGGTGCCTGGGGCCGAGGGGCGCTCCTGCGAAGGTGCAGGGCTCCCAGAGCTCAAGGTCGCTCCAGCAGCACGTGGGGAAGCTGCCACGTGCGCCCTCTGGGGCCTGGACAGGAAGTGGTGAGCTGCGTCCGGCCGTGGGCTTTAGAAAGTGAGGTCTGGCCCACAAACTAAACGGTGACACTTTTCAGACAAGCCCGTGCAAAAGGGACGAGGAAAGCGTTCTCCTGCGGGCCTGGGTGAGAGGTGCGCTGGTAGCCATTTTCACGGGGGCGCATGTCAGTATTTTCCACCTGCTCTGGACAAACAGGCTGCGAATAAAAAGCTGAGACAGTCGGGGTCTTTGGGAGACCAGGGTTGGGCCAGCCGGCCTGTCTGTGCATTATCTACCCCGCCCACCCACGGCCCCTCCAACAGCCTGTTCCAGAAAGGCCCCTTTGGTCCCAGCGCTGGGCCCTTGCAGGCATCATGCCCTCTGCCTCTCCTTCACCCGCTCTTACATTCTTTCCGTCATTATTGAGTGCCTCCTGTGGACCAAGCACTGCTCTAGGTGCACATCAAAGAAAACACTTCCACCCTGGCTGGTGTGGCTCAGTGGACTGAGCTCTGGCTTGCGAACCAAGAGGTTGCCGGTTCGATTCCCAGTCCCGGTACATACCTGGGTTGTGGGCCAGGTCCCCAGATCTCACACATTGATGTTTCTCTCCCTCTCTTTCTCCCTCCCTTCCCCTCTCTCTAAAAGTAAATAAAAAAGTGTGGCTCAGGTTTGGCCTGTAAGGCTGACAATGGACGCGGTGTGGATTAGCAATGTCTGCGCAAGACCTGGGAACAGGGATACCAGTGACATGCTTCCCAGGTGTTCTCAAGGTTGATTTAGTCCAGGCCCATTTTTAAGGCACAAAAATGGAGGTCCCGGAAGCTACACCAAATTTCCAAATGTCAAAAGTGAAAACTATCTGTGAGTCCCATCCCGGGCTCTTCCCAGGACACCCAGGTGCCCCTAAATTTGGGGGCTTTTGGCGTTGTAGTCTACCAAAGACCGATCTTCGAGAAAAGTCATCTCTAAATCAATGATGCAAGTCAGTAAGAAATTTTGCTTTTTACAGTGATTCATGTTATCTACGGCTCCTTTGGAACAGAAGCTTTTCTAAAGAGTGAGGGGGGTTCTGAGCCCCGAGGAAGCCATCTGAGGGTGCCGCCCATGGCACGCACGCAGCCCCAGCGGAGGGCCTGGAGCTGGCAGAGGGGCCTGGCACCAGAGGGAGCCTAGGCCCACGCGAGGGCCGCGGCCTGCCCGGCCCTCCTCCCTCCCCCTTGGTGACTCATGCCTGGCTCTTGACTTCAGTGTGCTGGCTGCCGAGTCTTCAGTTTTTCTTGGCTCCTGAGCAAAATGTACTTTTCCAAAGGACATTGATTTAACTGAGCTTGATTTTGCAATGGCCTGGCAGGGGTGAGGTTAGCCTGAGCACACGCTGTCCCGGGAAATGGGGACCAAAGAATGTGGTTATCGCTGCCCTCACCCCCTCCTTCCTTCTCCCCAAGTGGGAGGATCAGTCCATCCCTCCCCCTGGTGTGCCTGCCATCCCCTCAGCCTCCCCTGGTCACCTGGCTGCAGCCACTGCCTCCCTCTGGCCCCCTCCACAGAGCACACCCTAGACAGCGTTTCAAGCCGCACTTGATAGCGGGCCTGGAAGAACTCCTGGAAAAGAAGAGCTTGCAGAGCACCCAGTCAGGGAAGCCCCCATCCTGCACAGAGCCACGCCCCCTCTGCCCTCCCCGCCCCAATACCACCGCTGGGGGTGTGGGAAGAGCACGGGTCAGGGGGTCAGGCTGGGGCTGGCTCAGACACCAAGTACACTGTGTACCGGTTTGCTTTTTTAAAAATAGGCTATTGTTTGGGGCAGTTTTAGGTTTACAGCAAAATTAAGTGGAAGGTACAGAGAATTTCCACACATCCGCCCCGCACCCCTCCCCGGGGTGGGACATCGGTTACAGTGGATGAACCGAGACTGACATCATGATCACCCAGAGTCCACAGCCGACATTAGCGTTCGCTCTTGGTGCTGCCCCTTCTGTGGGCTTGGACAGAGGCATGATGACATGTACCCACCATTACAGAACCACTCAGAGCAGTTTCACGGCCCTAAATAGTCTCTGTGCTCTGCCTGGTGATCTGCCCGGCCTTCACCCCCAGCCCTGGCGCTCACTGTGCCACAGCCCTGGCTCTTCCAGAATGCCATACACAAGAAATCCTATCGTGTGCAGCCATATCAGATGGGCTCCTTTCATTCATCAATGTGTACTTAGGTTGTTCAGGGCTTGGTAGCTCATTTCTCTGTAGCACCGAGTAATAGTCCAGGGTCTGGATGGACCCTGTGCACCTGGCTTTTCAACCCCCAAGGTATGGATTGGCAGGGCTCGGCATCCTCATGCGTGAGCTGCATGCCTTCGGGCAGATTTTTGTCTGACTCTCCAGTGTTTTTCATTTGTAAAACGGGGATAGAAAGACGGACTAGCCCTGACTGGTGTGGCTCAGTCGGTTCGGCATCATCCCACAAACTGAAAGGTCGCCAGTTCAATTCCCGGTCAGGGCACATGCCTGGGGTGTGGGCCAGGTCCCCAGGTGGGGGTGTGCAAGAGGCAACCAATCGATGTTTCTCTCCCTTTCTTTCTCCCTCCCTTCCCCTCTCTCTAAAAATAAATAAATAAAATCTTTTTTAAAGAAAGACCAACTACCTCGGGTAGTGGCGACTATAGGTGGAATCGCTCGGAAGGCCCCGATTACAGCTCGCGGCACACAGCAGGCGTGTGGCAGGTGCTGGCTGCAGTCACCGTCTATCACTAGTACTGCGGCTGTCATTCCACAGATGGGCTTATTTTTGCCTTCTTTCTATAATGCAGCACAGGGAGAAGTGAGATACCCCTGCTCTGGGCTCACACAGGCTGGGGTTTAAATCCTGACCATGCTTAGGCAAGTGGCTAGACCTCTCTGAGCCTCAGTTTACTCATCTGGAAAATGGGAGGCGGGAATTACATCTCCCTCCCAGCACAATTTCAAGAAAGCGATGCGATCACTATCGAGAATGCACAAAAGGCCCCCCTGTCACCCTGGAGGCTGTCACAGGAGGTTTGTTCCAGGCTGTGTAGGGGAGGTTCGGTGGCCAGCCCTGCTGAGGGCAGAATGCAGGGACAGTAGATGTATACAAGGGTGACAGTCTGCTGCTACCAGCCAGGAGGGGTGGCTTCAAAGCAGAGTGAGTGTGGGGACAGGCAACTGCCACCCTGTCCAGCCAGGACACTGTAGAGGTCAGCCAGAACCGAGAGACTGGGGGCTATGGCGCTCTTCAGCCGGCCAAGGCCTGGCTAGCTGTCTCCTTGGTGTCAAATGACAGCGGAGGTGGCAGTAGCCAAGGCCAGTCAGCACTGTTCTGTGGCCTCCAAGGAGAGAAGCGGGGACGCGGGGAAAGTTAAGGGGAGGCGTCAGTCGGCTCGCATGTGCCCATCAGCAAGTGCCGTGGGACCACCGGGCCTGCCAGTGACCTCTGTACTCTCCAGAAGAATGACCCTGGTCTTGGGGCCCACCCCCCGGGGGAGTCCCACCCACCAGGGAGGCCCACCCATACCCACCCAGGAAGGCCTGTGAGGTGTCACATCCCGACAAGGCAGTACCGGGGACCCTGGGAGGGAGGTTAGGATCATGCATGGTCCCCGCTCTCCAGACGAGGCAAGTAAAGGTTGCCCCAGCTGTCACTGCCAGGGAACACCGAAGATGGGACTCAAACCTTTGACTTTTGGCTTCTCCATTCCCCGAGTCAGGCCAAGGGTTTCAGAGACGCCCCCAGGGGACCTCCTCACAGACAGCCTCTACCACCCTGCAACGGCTGCGGTGTTGCCCATTCACTCATTCATCCATTCGGCATGTATTCTGCAAATATCACTGGCATCTGCTCTGCTCCGGCCCTGTAGATATAATGTAACCCAAACAAAGGCAGTCCCTGACTGCCTGGAGCTGGAATCGTGAAAACTGTTACAAATGTGTAGTTCTAGAAGGAGATGGGCAGCAGGAAGCAAAGGCCTGGGCCTCCTGCTCTCCCGTTACAGTTGAGACTGGACAACGTAGGGTCACAGCAGGCTTGGCGCTGGCCTTTCTGGGTGTGAGTCCCAGCCTGCTACTTGCCAGCTGTGGCCTTGGGGGACTGATGTCACTGCCCAGTGCCTTGGTTTCCCAGTCTGTCAAACAGTGCCCACAAGGCTGGGCTGCTCCGACGGGGTTTAGCACTGCGCTCCGCTGTGGCTGTTACTACACGCACCTGCGGCTGCAGGGCGTGAGGTGCAGAGGACTACAAGCGTGATCCCCCCACAAGGCCCCCTGAGGGCTGTCTCGGCAAAGGTGGCCCCAGGGGACCCAGGAAATTAGGTCAGAACGAGGGGCACACTGAGCTCCCCACAAGCCCAAGAGGAAGGCAGGGGTCTCAAGGGACCCCGAGTTACAGCTGCTTCACGCAGTCTGGGAGCACCTCTCCCAACCCCCCCCCACCCGCCCCAGGCTCCGACCCACTCAGCTCTCTTCCTGCCTCCCTCCGACCGGCCTTTCCTTCCGGACTCCCTTCCAACTCTCCTGACCTCAATAGCACAGAGCTGAGGTTCTGAATGCCAGAAAGACTTGGAACATTTAAAAAAAAAAAATTAAGTCTGGGCTCAGCAGTGCACACACACAGAAAGTGCGTGTCTGCGCATGCACACTCACGCATGCACACGCCAAGCACTTCAGGGTCCGTTAAGAATTCACACACAGGCAGTGAAGCTGGAGGAATCAGCACCACACTCATGAGAGTGGTGACACCGGGGAGGGTGGGAGTGGGGGTGCACCAAAGAGGGAAACGTGGAAGCAGAAGGAGAATATGGAGGCGTACGGTTTGTTTGGGTTTTTTAAAAAGATTTTATTTATGTATTTTTAGAGAAAAGGGAAGGGAGGGAGAAAGAGAGGGAAAGAAACATCAATATGTGGTTGCCTCTCATGTGGCCCGCACTGGGGACCTGGCCTGCAACCCAGGCCTGTGCCCTCACTGGGAATCGAACCGGGACCCTTTGGTTCCCAGCCCGCGCTCAATCCACTGAGCCACACCAGCCAGGGCCAGTTTGTTTCTTAAAATGGTGGCTGGGTATAGATTATTCTCTCTGCCACCTGATGTGTCACACTGAACCCCACCAGCTCGATGTGACAAAGCCCAGTTCTTGGAATTAAGTAGGAACAGTAATGCGCTATGAGAATAATTATAATATTTCCAAGAAATTCAGATATTTGATTTTTCTCTTAAGGGCCAAAATGCTCTGCAGTTGAGCTGAGACAGGGAAAGCTATACAACAGTCAGATCTGAACTTCTGGGGTTGGAAGGAAGAGGCGGGCCAGGCCAGGGGGCACTCGGGGCAGATGGTGTGGTCAGCGGGGCTCAGGTCCTGTGTCTCCCTCAGGCGGGACCAGGTGGCTCTGGGGGAGCTCTGCCGTGGCCTGCACATGACGGTTTAGGTAGAACCGGACAGGACGGCAAAGAGCCCGCCCGTTCCCCTTCTGCAATTCTCGTGAATGAGCCGGCGGGGCAAAAAGTCACATTTGGTGCTAGTAGGTCTTTCATCACCTCATAATCTCCCTTTTTAATAAAGAGAAGAGCTGGCCTCAGGCTCAGAGCCTTCTGCCGGCCATGGCCGGGGGCTAGAACAGGCTTCTCACTGCTCTGAGGTCCACGGAGACCTTGAATTCCTGGTGGGTGACACTGGTTTTCCATGGCTAGGGGTGAGGTAACATGTTTGCCATTTTTTAACTCATCCATTCAAGTCTTTAAAAGCAGACCCATTTCAATAAAATATAAAGGGTATAATAATATGGGCAGAAGTATGGTGGGGGGAATGGAGACAACTGCACTTGAACAACAATAAAAATAAATAGAGATAGAAGTAAATATAGCCAAAAGGGTGAAACTGGCCCAGGAGGGGCTGAAATCCGCTAAACGCTGCTGAGGACTCTGGGCTGGGGGACGTTGTCATGGTTCCCCACAGCCCGAGATCAACAGGTGTCATCGAAGGACAAACCGCCCCCCCACCCCCCACCCCCCCACCCCCGGTTGCCGGGCTCAGGAGGGGAGGCCCAGATCTTCTTAAGAAAGAGCAACATCAAGGCCGGCCAGCCAACCAGCCGCTAAAAATTCTTCCTGGAAACCAGATGCTACCCCTGCAAGGCGTCTCCTCCTGCCGGCACCGCCAGGCCTTCTACAAACACAGGTTCCACCGGGCGGTCACCTGGTCTCCTCCACTCGCAGCTTCCTCTCCCATGATTCTTCCTCTGCCTCTAACCTTCTGGCATCCTTTTCAACTCACTATCCCGCTGCCCTCTGGGTCTCACAGAGCACGATGGTTTGGGGGGGACCCGGAAAGGACGGCAAATAGCACGCTTGCCAGTGCCATTTATGGGACAGAACGTCCCACAAACCCTTCGCCCAGCTTCCCCTAATCACCCAGCTCACATCTGAGAGAATCACAGAAAATCACAGAAAACCACAGGAAAGTTCTTCAGACGAAGAAAGGCACCTCGGTACGATGCTATGAAGCCACCCCATGCTGCGTCAGGAGGTCACCGGTTGTTCTGCTGTCCTTTTCCGGCCGAGGGTCCAATGGGGGTCCCGCCCACACTGTCTCTAGCTGCTGTCTCCTCCCATCTGGGACAATATGACATCCTTGTCTGTTGTGATTGTGACATTTTTGAAGAATGTTTGTGGCTATTTTGTGGACTCTCTCTCAAAGTGGGTTTGTCCGATATTTTCTGGCAATTCAAGCCAGGCTGCCCTGCTGGGAAGAGCCCCGGAGTGGGCCTGGTCCAAGTGCCCTATTAGGGGACATGCTAGCCGTATGTCCTGGTCCTGGCATCAGCCTTGATCACTGGGCGGAGGGTCTCTGCCAGGACTCTCTGCTGTTTGTTACTATTTTCCCCTTTGTGATGATAGAATGTTTGAGGGGAAATACTCTTGAGGTTCAGCTTAAACTTTTGCCCATTCATTTTAGCCCTCATGAGTTGATTTTAACTGCAGCAATTATTACTGCGTGTTCTAATTCATTTCCAAATTCCATCATTCTTTCTACATTTACTGGCTGGAATACCTGCGTGGCAACCCCCTTTTGGGTTTTAAAAATAAAAGTCCTTGGCAGGAATTCAAATTCACAAACTCTCCAGGGGACAAAGCCGGTCTGGAGCTAAACCACCTCTTTCTACGTTTCCATGGAAACAGAGTCCACTGCATTCCAGGACTTGTCCTTCTTTTCCCTTTTCTTCTTTACTTCCCTCCTCTCATCCCACCCCAGCCACGGACTTGACTTTGAGTCTGTGAGCCCCAGGCTGACCTGGCCATTGTGCTCTGCGGTGCACACCAAGTCCACACCAGGCTGGTCATTCCCACCTAAGCCCCCACACTTGCTTTGTTTACCAATCCTGATTACCTACTAGGTGCCAGGCACTGTGCCAGGCATCAGGACCTAAATACATGTTTAATCTTTACAGCGACTTTAGTAGGTCGGCAAGATGCTTCCCGTTTTACAGATGGGGAAACCGAGGCTCATTCCTTTAGCCAACAAATAATTAGTGCCCACCAGTGCCAGGCACCCAGGATGGCACTGGGGAAACAGGGGTGAAGGAGACAGGTGAGGCCCATGAATGAAGAAGGGGTTTACATTCTCATGGAGGGGACGGATGATGAATGAACGTTTTCACCAACACAAAAGGAGATGTGATCGCTGTGACGTGTGCTAAGAGCCACGAAGCTTCCCACAGGGTGCTCTGATGGGGGGCACTTCAGGCTGCGTGGTCAGGACAGGCCCCTCCAAGCAGGGACCTGAAGGAAGGAAAGGAGCGGCCTGGGAAGGGCATCCTTAGGGGAGGGAACAGCCACTGCTCGGCAAGGGCTCAGAGGTGGGGGTGAGGTCAGGGAGCAGCAAGAGCTGGAGCACAGGGAGGGGAGGTGGCACAGGATGAGGTCAGCCGGGCAGAGGGGGACGGACCCGCAGGGCCCTGCAGGCTGGGGAAAGGGCTCCGTGTTTTTCCCTGTGCTAGGTTGGAAGCAGAGCACTGAGTGTCCAAGAGGGTGGACCGAGTTTCACCCAGGGTGACCCCAGTAGCCAGTGACAGAGCTGGGCCACCTGGCCCAGCCAGGTCCTTCCTCTTCCTCGCACAGCAAGGCACAGGCCCTCAGGCAGAACTCCAGGCCCCGTGGAACTTGGGGCCTGGCTCTGGAAGATGTTTTTATGCTCGCAGTGAACACGGGCCTGGCAAACGCCCTGGACTGCTCCTCACACCGTCAAGGTCATTCACGAGCCCCACTCTGGTCTCCCCATCCGGGAGGACGCAGCCCCAGTCCCTCTCCCTGCCCTGACCCCAAGGCCTGTGCCTGGTGCCAGCCCAGCGCTGCTCCGCCCAGGTACCCGCTGACCTCGATTCTGCCACACCCCCCGGAGCGGTCCGTTGACTTCACAGTCCTGAGATGTACGTGTGCTATTCCCATTTCTTTACCTAGCAAGTTCATAGTCAGGCAGTACTGCACTGGAGTACTTGGGTTCAGTTCCCAGCTCTGCCACTAGCTGGGTGACCCTGGGCAAGTTAATCAACCTCTCTGTGCCTCAGCTTCCCAATGTATGAAATATTATGACAGATCCTACCCACCTCCCAGGAGCAGCCATAAGGATTACATTGGTTCACAGATGGGAAGAGACAGAGTCCAGGCGCCCCGAGAATGCCACTCCAGGACTGGCTATTCCCACTGGGTCTCACGCCTCCCCCACTACCCCCCCACCTTCTAGGCCTGTGAGCTCCCTGAGGGCAGGGTTCACCTGTCCATCCAGTCCCTGGCAGGGGCCTGGCACTGAATAAACACTGTTTGTTGAAAGAATGAATAAGGCACAAGCTTGCAGGAGGCTGGGCTGGGTAAAATGCGTCAAAGGTGAGATCTAAAACTTGGAATCACTCAGGTCAAATACTTTCAAGAAAAGTGCCTCTGGCGGAGCAGAGCCAGTGACAGAGACGAGGCCCGTCGGCACAGCACGGCTTCAAGGCCACACACAGCGGGGAAGAAACCTGACACAGAGACTGGGCCACAGATTATCGGGCGCCCCCAAGAACAGACTTTGGAGTCTGGAATCGCAGACACCTGGCCCCCAGATCCCGGAGCCACCACCTATGTATAGGCTGGGCTATGGCCTCGGAGAGGGCTGTCCCCTGCCCAAGGAAGCTGACCAGGGTGGAGAGCAAGGGCTAGAATCTGCCCCACGCTCAGCTCAGCTGAGGAGGTGTGAAGGCTGTGTACAGGGCTCCAGGGGCCCCAAAGAAGGGGCGCTTTTCAAGTGATCCCTGCTGAGATGGCAGAGAGGCGACCAGCAGCCCCGGCACCTGTATCAGCTCTTGGAGCTTCAGTTCTTTTTTTTTTTTTTTTTAATTTTAATTATTTTTAGAAAGAGAGGGAGTAAAACATCAATGCGTGGTTGCTTCTTCTACACCTACTGGGGACCTGGCCCACAACCCAGGCACGTGCCCTGACTAGGCATTGAACCAATGACCCTTTGGTTTGCAGGCCCGGACTCAATCCACTTAGCCACACCAGCCAGGGCTGGATCTTTGGTTCTAACTTGCAAAGTGGGGCAAGTGAGAGCTGCTACCCCTCCCAGGGCAGGCAGAGAGTGCTGGTACCTCGGTGACAATTGAATGTCCACTCTTTTTGTGCCCAGTGCCTGGAACAATGCCTGGCACATAGTAGGTGCTCAGTGCATTTGCTGAATGAATGAGCAAACAAATGAATAAACAGCCTAATGGACTTGACTCCTGTCCTTTCCCCACAGGCAGCCTGGGAACCAGGTGGCCATTCGGTGGGCTCAGACACAGGCAGGCGTGACCGTGAACTTTAGGAAACTCTCACAACCCACGTCTAGAAGAAAACAGAAAGGAAGGGGGTGGGACGGGTCTAATTTCAGGCTGGAATGCAGCCTTTTTCAGTCAGCTGGGGAGAGCGATAAGGACCAGGACGTGGACTTGGGAACCTGGGAATTGGGGTGGGGGAGGGTCGGGTCCCATTCATGCAGAGCAGGAAGGCTAGGGCCCCAGGCAGCAGGGGCATTCGGCAGGGCGTGGGGCTGGGCCTGGGAGCAAAGTTCCTGAATGACTGGCTGGCTGGCTGGGCCAGGCCCCAGGCCCCTCTTGGGAACCTTCACAGCCAAGAGCAGTGTTTCATCAAAACAGGAAAATCACAGCGGAAAAAATGTGTATGTCAGGGAGATGGTATTCACAGGGCTGGCCCTGCCTCGACCCAAGACCCAGGGATGGCCTGGGGGGTTGGGGACACAGAGGGGACCTGCCGGGAACACTGCCCTCCCGGGTCAGGCCACCCACTGCCCACCCCAGCCAGGGACGGCTGGAGTTGGGGGTGGGGGTGTCCCAGGGAGCTAGGAAGGGGCCCTGGACTAGGTGGCAGAAGAGGGCACTGAGAGCTTCAGAAGTCACACCCTCAGAGCCAGTTCTGCAGCCACAGGCCCCAGGCTTGGAGCAGAACTTGACCTGATGTTACCCGTGAAGAGGGACGTGCTCTCTCATAGGTGTTACCTGTAGGGCAGGGAAGCAAGGACTTTGGCCCCAAACGCCCAGCGGGCAGGAGCCTCAAAGCACCGGCCCTGTTTTCTTTGGACAGCGGGGCGCTCCTGCCCCGTCCCAGGGCCTGCTGGGACTGTGAGCTCACATCGGCCGCAGGGTCTGAAGACGCCACTTTTCCAGGCTGCTCAGGAACTCCCGGTGAGCACTGAAGCGGTCCTGGGAGCGTGGCGGTCCAGCAAAGCCTCCTCTGCCCACCCTGAGCGACCCAGACCCACAGTCCTGGTGCCTGGACGCTCCTCCGTGTGAACACCAGGATCCTGGTCTCGCTAAGTGCAAGCTCCAAGCCTATAGTCGCTGACTAGAGGAGGACCAGGAGCGTGCGGTACGCAGACACCCCCTCGCTCGGACCCTGCAGGAGGCTCCCGACGGCTCCACTCTGACCCTTCCATCCTGAGTGAGCTTTTCACAAACATCGAGCAAGGGAAACAGCAGAGAGGTGCCTGGCAGAAAGTCCCACCGAGGAAGATGCCTCTGGGCAGCCCGACCAGTCCCACCACTTCCACTTGGGGAACCCTTGGGGCTGCTCAGGGGCCTCTGAAGGCTAGCAGGCACCACCCAGGGGCTGCACTCATGACTCTTCTCGAAGCTTCCACCCGAGGCAGGAGCAGACCCAGAAGCAGCTCACAAGTCACAGGCTGCTGGGCCGAGGGCACATTCCTACCTGTCATATCTTCTGGGTCATACCTTTCCAGGCAACCATGGCACATGGTGAACCAGTCCGGCCTGGTGACGGAGTGGACACCAAGGCCACATCCCACGGCCCCACACTAGGGAGCCCCACGGGGTGACGCTGGCTGAGCACTGATAGCCGCCTCGTGGGCCTTCAGCAAAGCCACGAACACACAGTTCCACGTGTGTACACACACTTACACACAAAGGCCTTCTCTGACAAACAGGGCTCCCCCCCAGAGGCCCTCTCCCTCAGCCACGCCTGCGTGCCCTCTCCCCCGGGGCTGTCGCCTCCAGCAAGCTCAGGTGGATTCCAAAATGACAGCTGTTGCACCGTCACCTGCAGGCCCAGAGTCCCAGGTGGGAGCCGCGCTGAGGTTCGAACACAGAAATGCCCGTGGAAACCAAGTAACAGGTGCAGCCACGCGTGCCGCGCTCAGTGATGGACCTGCTTTACCTCCTCGCGGCACTGCTGTCCTGCAGGAAGAAGGCGCCTCCCCATCCCCACCGACGATGCACACCGAAATCAGAGAGGCTGTGGGGAGCAGAGCTGCGACTTGAACCCGGGAGCCTCAGCTCCTCGCTGTTTGAACTATGTTGGTGTGCCCAGCACTGTCCTAGGCCCGGGGGGACCCCGCAGTGACCAAGACAGAGCAAGGCACGGACAGCCTAGTGGGAGGCCAAGCTCCTAACCCTGGTCTCTACTGTCTCCTGCAGGCCAGCAGCTCCATCCCAAGAGAGCCCTCCCTGCCTGGTCCCTGGCGTCTGCCATTGGCCTGAGGCCCCTAGGCAGACCCTGTGAGGGGCAGGGCGGGGCTGGAGGACACCAGCCAGCACAAACCAGGTCCTGTGGGCTAACCCGTGACACAGGGCACTATCGGGGTGCCTGAGACCGCTGAGCCACCTCGCCTCCCCATCTAGGCTCTGGGCTCTGCCTGGTTCAACTTCTGCCTGTGGCCTGTTTCCCCTCTGGCTGCCCTGTCCCCACAAGCTGACTCATTGAGAACTAGGGTGCGGGTCTCATAAACGAGGGGAGCCGGCTGGGTGTGTTGCTGCGTGGCCAGGGAGCCCCGTTTTCCTAGCGACACTGGAAATCCACATTTCCATGTGAGATCTGCCCATTTGACGATGCTGGTGTTTCATTCAAATATGTGTTGAAATGTGAGGCCCGAATAACCACACCTGTGACCAGGCAGAATTCAATCCCCCACGCTGCCAATTTCCGATTTCCGCAGGACCCAGTCGGTCAGGAAGTTCCACGAACAGGGACAGGGGAGTAGCGGGGCCATGATACTGAAGGAGGACCTATTGGAGCCAGGAGCCAGGGGAGGCTCTCACCTAACTCTGCGCAGCCGCCCGGTGACGTCAGGTTCCTGGTCCCATTTGTAGACTAGAAAGCAGGCTCAGAGAGGTGCAGCGAGCTGCCCAAACACACACAGCGAGTGGTAGAAGCATCAGGCCCCAAAGCCCATGTGCCCCAGGGTTGCTGGCCGCACACAAAGGCAGATCCAGAAGGAGCCGCGTCTGGGTGGCTGACTCGTCACACTCCGGCGAGTGTGAGGCAGGCGGAGGTCCAAGCTGGGTGACGTGCCTGTGTGGTCCCACTTCGAGGGGCCTGATCCCGGGTGGGGCGGGGCGGGGCAGGGCAGGGAGGAGGCAGGTGGGCGAACCTTCTCATACCTCCTTTGACTCAGGCTTCACTCAGCTCTGACAAACCAGCTGGCTTCGAGCGTGACCCAGTTTCACAAGCTCAGTCGACAGAAGTGAGTCGGGAAAAGCCGGGCATGTCCGAGAGCGGGACCAGTCCCTGCCACCTGGCTTGCTGGGTGACTGTGGGCAGGGCTCTCAGCGCTTGGAGCCTGGAGTCCCCCAGCGCCAAAGGGAGGCCCTCCTGCTCCCATTTCTACTGATTCTAATCAGCCCAGAACCTTAACACACTGACACTCAGGCACATCCCTCCCTCTCTTTTCTCACCTGTAGACGGGGCAGTATGCCCCCTGTTTCACGGGTTGTTGAGAGACCTGAATAAGATGATCTATGTATATTGGGTGGCACTGTCCCTGACACCCAGGAGATGCTCAATAAATGTTTATTCCTATAGTCACTGCCACCCCAACTGTCTAGCACCTGGGGCTTCTCACGGCCTTCCTGCCGGAAATATCAGTGCAGAGCACTGGTCAGGTCTAGCTCTCTGCATCGGGAACAAAGGGGTCCAAGACCACAGCCATGTCAGTTCAGGGGCTGTGTCCCTGCGGCCCCTCCCCAGCCGTGTGGCCTCTCCGAATCCATTTCCTCGTCTGCGAGAAAACAATTGCTCCCAGACCACAGGCATCTTCTAGCAGAGGTGTCCAACCTGTCGGCGCCTCTGGGCCACACATTAAATACACGGTGACACATAATCACAAAAATATCTCACAATGTGTTAAGAAAATTTACCACTTGGTGTTGGGCCACATTCACAGCCATCCTGGGCCGTAGGTTGGACACCTCTGGGGGCTTTTTATAGTCTCAAGTCCCACAGGACACTTTCGTGCAATTGCTACCAAGTTCATTGAGATTTGCGGGACTGAGTTCCAGAATTACGCTGGAGTCCTAGTGGGGATCTCCTCCTGGGGGCTTCCCCAGCTTACCTCATCCTGAGAATTACTATCTCCTCTGGGATCCCAGGGCCCATCTCAGGCCACCTGGATGGAACTGTGGGCTGGGGGGGCGGCGTGCAGGGCCCAGGTGATAAGGGAAATCCACCTGCCAGTTGTAGAGAACCCACCTGCTCCACGGAAACTGAAAATCGGGCAAACTCGGACGGCCAGGGGCAGGTGTTCTAACAGAAAGCATCCCCTTCTGGAGGTGAGAAAGTCTCACGTTCAAGGCTTGGCTCTGTGACTTTGCCAGCTGTGTGACTCTGGGCTGGGCCCTCAACCTCTCTGAGCCTCTGCTTCCTCAAAATGGAAATCCCAAGGCTGGGGTGAGGGTGAAACATCAGGTGTCCTCTCCCTCCCGACACCCTTTGATTCTGGGGCTAACATGCCACTTCAAACAAGTGGCACTAGCGGTGCTGGGGGGGACTTGGTCACCTCCCATTAGGACAAGCAGCCGGCCCCCCGTTCCTCCTTTAGGGAGGGCCCGAGTAGTGTCTGATGTCCCCATTCCCTGGGACACAGTGCATAGGGGACATTTTCCATTCCCACTGCTGGAGAAACAACTCCTTTCTGGTGTCCTCACACCCTTAGGAGAAAACTAGAAACAGTTTCCAAACACAAGGAGGCGTGGCAACAAGGCAGCCACCCTGCTGGGGCTGGGGCCTCTGCTAGGTGGGGGGGGGGTGTCTCAGCTGTTTTGTGGGAGGTCTGGGGCAGGGGCACCGCCCCACATCCAGACTTTGAATCCGATTCTGACTCCACAGGCCCTTCCCTCCCTGCCTCTCTCCTTCCTGCTTTTCCCCTGGAAACCTCCCTGATAAACCTTGGAGTGAGTGAAAGGATGAGGAATGAGCGCCCGCCAGCCCCCGTCCCTGGGCCTCCGCCTCTCTGTCCCCACTTTCAGGGGAGTCTCCAGAGATCCCAGGCACGCAGCCTGTTTTCAGTGGGCGGGGCTTGGTGCTGTTGCAACTCCGGGTGGGCGGGACATCGGGGGAGGGGCACTGGGGCAGGAGCGGAAGCCAGAACTCCTCTGCCCTGTGAACAAATCACTCGTGGACTCCACCCCAGTCAAGAGCCCAAAACAATGTCAGGAAGACAAACCTGCCACCTGGGGAGCCCTCCCTTCAACAGCACGCAGCACTGATGCCGTCACCAGATAATCCTCTCACCCACGGGGCCAGCAAGTAGGTGACAAGGTCCCAAGCGAGCCCAGAGCCGCCTTCTGATTTCCTGGCTTCTCAAAGCAGACCTGGGAGGCTGGCATTCCTGTGTCAACACAGCCGCACGTACCAGCAGGTGACGGTAACAGGGACAGAGATGGCAGGAGCAGCATGAATATTATGTGACAGTGTCCAGGGTGGCCGCACCTGTAGCAGGACGCTTTCCCAGACCAAAGAGAGCAGCTAGGGACAGTGGAAAGGACACTCGGAGAAGGTGATGGCTGGGGCTTTCCATGGAGGTGGGAGAGAGCTCAGCTCGTGGAGAAGGAAGGGGAGGGTGCTGGCTCACCCGGAGCCATCGGCCACCTCCTGGCCCACAGGAAGTAGTGCAGACAGTCCCCCCACCCTGTCTATCTGAGGGGACAGGTCTCACACACGCTCCTCAGAACACTTCCCCTCGCTGAGGGAAAGACTTCCAGTCCTCTCACGGGTCCTCTCACGAAAGACTCCCATGGGCCTATCAGCTCGTCTCTTCCAGGGCACGGGGTGTCCTGGAAAAACTGGGTGCAGCTGTCAGACCACTCACAGCTGTGAGGATCGCCCCGCAGAGGTGCTACTCGGTGCCCACAGCAGCGGGTCCTGCCCCAGCGGAGTGGAAAGAGGCAGTTAAGTCACGGGAAACCACAAGGGATGGTAGAGGCTGGTGGTCCACTTTGCTAGAGGAGGCCAGTTTCCAGGCGGGGAGAAAGACCACCAATACAGGGGGACAGCCCAGTAAACACGGCCTGAACCGGGTGCTGAAGGTCAAAGCCACCAGGGAGGTCACGTGGATGTCAGGGTGCGCGGAGAAGGCCACCCCAGCCATAACCCAGTCTAATTACGAGAAAAGACTGAACAAACCCAGACCGCGGGGCATTCCACAGGACACCTGGACAGTGCTCCCCACGCCCGCCGAGGACCTGGAGAACAAGAACAGTCCCCGTCCAGAGGAGACCGAGGAAGCGTGACCGGCGAAAGCAACGTGGGGTGCTGGCGTGGGTCCGATTTGTGGGAAACAGGGGAACTCCAAATAACGTCTGGCATTTCGTTAGTCAATAACGGACTGATGTCAGTTTCTCAGGTGTGGCAAAAGTGGGAGCACATGCTGTAAACCACAGGGGAAGCTGGGTGGGGTCTGGGTACCATCTCTACAGCTCTTCTGTAAATCTCCGTGTTTCCAAAATGAACACTGTGTTTAATCTCTAAGTGGGAGAGAGAGAGAGAAGCAAAATACGAGACTACAAAAGTCTTGTGAGGCTAGGAGGCAGGAGTTGTCTGCCTGGCTCAGTGCTATCACCCCAGCTTCTAGAACAGTGCCTGGCACACAGTAGGCCCTCAATAAATATGTTCAGTGAACAGAGGGATCCACCAAGTGCTGCCAGCTCCCGGCCTGTCGACGGAGGCTTCAGAGACGGACTAAAGAAAGGGCAGGATGAACACCCCACGCCCCCCACCCACAGGAAGGGCGGCACCCCTCCGCCCGCTCCCCAGCAGGGGCTCTCGGCGGTGAGGTCCTGCCCACAGACACACACATCACCCAGGAAAAAGTCACCAGCCACCCTCTTCTTCAGTGACCCAGAGACCCCCACTGACGCTTCTATGGCAACGAGACAATAAACACAACCAAGGAGATGGCAGCTGACATCGGGGACACCTGTGGAGTGGCCCCGAGAAAAGCAAGGTGGTAAGGCTCCCCTGCGGGGCACGAAAGTGCGGTCAGGAAAGCTGGCTCCGGCACAACAGACGCGTGCTAGAGCCTCCGCTGCGTCATCCGCGGTTTGTGTGACTGTGGCCAAGTCCTGCCCCTCTCTGTGCCCGGCATCCTCATCACGCAAATGGGGATAATACCTGGTGCCTGCCGCGGCTGGTGTGGTTCAGGGGGTTGGACGTCACTCGCAAACTGAAAGGTCACTGGTTCGATTCCCAGTCAGGGCACATGGCTGGGGTGAGGGCAAGCAATAGATCGATTTGCCTTTCCCTCTTTCTCCCTCCCTTCCCCTTTCTCTAAAAATTAATAAAATCTTAAAAAAAAAAAAAAAAAAAACCTGGCTCCTACCTGATATGAGGAGGAACAAAGGGAATCCCAGAGAGGCCTTTGGCCTGGCACTTGACCAACGGGGACTATGTGGTAATCCCGCCAGAGCCCTGGGAAGTCACCGGCAGAGACATCTGGGGGCTGCAGGTGCTAAAGAATCTGGAGCAAGGGCGTGTCACTCAAACTGGGCTTTGGCCAGCTCCGAACCTGCCGAAGAGGAGCGGCAGGCCCAGCAGCAGAGCTGGCAGTGCCACCCCCATGCCCTCGGGAGGAGGGGAGCCCTCAGGCTGCTCTTCCCAGACCTGTGGGTCCCCTACGCCCCTGCCTCCAGCTCCAAGTTCATGCCCACAGACTGCCGCCCAAGGGCCCGCAGGCTGTGCCCTGAGTCTCATCCACCTGGCCAGCCCGTGACACAGGGGGCAAATGGCCAGCCGAGCTGTCGTTGGTGCTGGGCAAGTTTCAGCGGGGCCCTAGCATGGTGTCCGGCAACACTGAAAGTGGAAGCGGTGGCCAATCATACTCATATTTCCTGAAAAGCTGGGGCCTGGGCAGGGCAGCCAGCCACCGAGGCACCTGGCTGGGCCCTGGCGCCTCTGGGTGTATGACTGACCATTTTCTCTCTCCCCAGGTTAATGGCTTGTTGTCTGGGTCCCCCTGTGGATGCCACTGAGAGAGCGGAGTCGGCTTCAGGTCTAACCTCCCCACACAAGCGCATCACCGGCCCTGCGAACCCGAGAGGCCCTGGTTTTACCGTGTCCACCTGCCAGAGGACCCTCTGCTGAGGATTCCCAGGTGCGGCGCATAGGCGCGTGCAGCCAGGCAAGGCCAGGAGGAGGCAAACACAGTCCCCCGTTCTAGGCACTGTGGCCTGGCACCTCACGTGGGCTCGCAGGAACCCGGCAAGGACCGTGGGAGCACCCCAATTTGCAGCTGAGGAAAACCGAGGCTCACAGAGGCAGGGTCCTGTCCAGGGTCTCACGGCTGGTACATGTGGGGAAGAGATTCGAACCCAGGAAGCCTGGATGAATAAGCACACGGGAGGGTCCGTTCTGAGGGTGGCCTAACAGCGTTCTCTGGGGAGCCCAGTGGGTGGCCCTCAGGGGGAGGGACTCACAGTGTAGAACATTCTGCAGGCGTGGCCAGGGTCAGCTCACCCCATTGCACTTTCCTCCCAAAGTGCTTGGACACACTTTCTCCACTCCGGGAATGTACTGTTGGACCCAGCAAAACATCGCAACGGCCCAAGTACCTCCAGTGGCCCGCGGAGTCCTGTGTGTCCACGGCCGGTGGTGGGGAGAGAAGGCCTGGTGGGGAACCACAAAAACCAACAATGGCAAGGTATTGGTGAGGCAGGAGAGCATCATGGTGAAGCACCCTGGCTCAGGAATCGCCAAGTTCAAGTCCCAGTCCCGCACTTTTCCAGCTGCGTACCCCATATATATGAAAAGGGGTTAATATCCAAAATATATAAGAAACTCCTTCAATTCCAAAACCTTAAAAATGAAAACCAAAAACAACCAAAAACTGGGCAAAGGACTTGAATAGGCATTTCTCCAAAGACACACAAATGGCCAACATATACATAGAAAGATGCTGAAATGTCACTAACCATCAGGGAAAAGCAACTCAAAAACCACACTGAGGTATCTCACAGCTGCCAGGATGGCTGTTATCAAAATAAAACAAAGACAACCAGTGCGGGCGAGGATGTGGCGAGAAGGGAACCCTCGTGCCCTGTGGGTGGGAGCGCCCGCGGGTGCAGCCACTGTGGAAAACAGTAAGGAGGCTCCTCAAACAGTAAAAGTAGAACCACCACGGGATCCAGGAATCCCGTGACAGGGGACTTACCCCAAAGAACTGAAATCAGGAGCGTGAAGACATACATGCATGCCCGTGTCCCCCGCAGCCTGGTTCACAGTCACGGGGAAACAGCCCGCCCGCCCGTGCGTGGGCGAACAGATCAGGAAAAAGCGACATGCGCACGCAACGGGAAAATACTCAGCCTCGAGAAGGGGAGGAAACCCTCCCCGACTACAGCAACAGGGGCAAACCTGGAGGACGTTATGCGAAGTGAGAAGAAGCCAGTCATGGAAGGACAGAGATTACATGATGCCCCTCACACGGCTGATCTAAAGCGGTCGCACTTACAGAAGCTGAGAGGAGAAGGGTGGGCGTCAGGGGTGGCGGAAGGGCCATTGCTGGGGACGGCAGTGAACTCTCAGTTGCACAAGACGAGTCAGTTCTGGGGACCAACTGTACAACACAGGGCCGCGCCCTTGAAAACTGCTTAAGAGGGTAGGTCTTCAGTGTTCTTATTACAGTTAAAAAACTAAATTAACAATGTGACTCTCCTGGGGCAGCATCAGTTTCTTGGGCTGGTGGCACTGCTCCATAGGTGGTGGGGGTGGCTACAGGATATGACGTCTTAAATGTCACAGACGAGTATGCCCTCAGAAAGGTTGACTTGACTGTACGTCAATGTTTCAAATAAAATCAGTTCCCAGTAATCCTATCTATCCCATGGGCCAGCGCGACTTCTAAGTCCCCTGACATGCCCAGCGCGCTCGATGCGGCGTGAGCTGGGGAGCTGTCGGGCGTCACTGGTGACATGGGCTTGCTCCTGTCCTGTCCTCCTCTGGAGATTCAAGCCCCAGGCCAAAGTGCGACAGAGAGAAGCCAGCGCCCTGGAGGGGCTGTTGTACCACCCGTCCCCAGTGTTTCAGGGACCTGGACCTGTGCCATTAAGTTTAATGACAGCCAGGCCTCCCATCTCCAACAGGGTTTAACAGAACACTCCATTTGTTTCAGTCGGACCTTACTGCCTGTCCAGGTGTGCACCTGGCAGGTTCAAGGCAGGGAGGGAGGGTGGGAATCACACTGTCAGGTGTGCGCAGGTCCCCAGGGCCCCCTGAGGGACCCGAGGTGTGGCCCAGCATCTCTGAGGGGCACTTCAAACACCAATAGTGATGCCCACTGAGCCGGCCAGGGGTCTATGCAGCACTCTGCCTACCCCCCGGCTGTCAGCAGCATGCAGAACCAGCCCTGAGTTCTTCCCGCCTCTCCCAAGGGTTGGGTTTTTTAAATCCGAGAATACACAGTAGTGTCAGAGGTTCTGTCCTGCCCTGTACTTCGCCTGCATATGCAGCCGATGTAATTAAATCAGCAGACCTAAATGTTAAGGTTGACAACAGACAATTAAGCTAATTACCACTTCCCTAAAGAACCAATTAGGGTTATTTCCCAAACCACATTCTGAGAAATGGTGCCCAGCACTTTACGAGCATCAGGGCAACTTAGACAGTAAGTCTGGAGGAGGCCAGGCTGAACCGAGACCCTCTGGTTCCGTCCACGCAGGGCTTCTCAGGGCCTGTGGCACGTTAGCACCGGCCGTGAATCTCCATGCCAGGGGCGCAGTGCAGGGGCGCAAGGGCTGGGAGATGCTGAGTCTAGACGGCCACGCAGAGCAGTAAGGGCCTCGTCCTTACCGAGCATCCAAATGACCAGGGAGTCTTGTTAGCCTAGGTTCAGACTCAGGGAGGGCAGCAAGTTGGGGGGCACCGAGACTGCATGTCTAACAAGCTTCGGTGATGCTGCCGCTGCTGGTCTGGGGACCATGCTTTCTAGAGCAAGGGTATCAGTGGAAAGGTAAGACCCCTTATGGACCACTTGACTGGTGAGAAAAGTCTCAGAGCAGGGAGCTGGCTTGCCAAATGTCACGCAGGAGTGCCAGGTGGGACCAGACCAGGTGGGATGAGACGCCAACCCCCAGCCTCCCCTCCAAGGATCGGCTCACTGTCAGTTCTCAGGATTTAGGGCAACATCTTCAGTCTTGGTTGTGCGCTGAAATCCTATGAGGAAATTTAAAAGTACTGACACCTGGCCCTGAGCAGCTGGCTCAGCTGGTTGAGCACCATCCTGCAAAACGAAAGGTGGCCAGTTCGATTCCCGGTCAGGGCACATGCCTGCGCTGTGGGTTCAGTGCCCAGTTGGGGCATGTGTGAGGAGCAACCGATCGATGTTTCTCTCCCTCTCTTACTCTCTTCCTTCCCCCCTCCCTTGCCAGAGCCTGACTATGGGGTCTGGAGTGCAGCCTGGTTTGGGGGCTTTGAGTGACTCTAACCTACAGCTCAAGCAGAGGTAGCGGGTAAGCCTCACCCCACATGCCCTCCTCACACCCTGCGTGCCTGCCAGTCAAGGCCTGAGGAAAGTGCCTGCAGCAACTCCAAACCGAAGGATGAAAGGATTACCAGATGGGGACTGGAACTCGCGAGGCCACAGCTGGCTCAAGATCCTGTGGCATCACCGCCAGGAGCCCAGAGGGCCTTGGGAGGACGGCTTCCGTCTCCTTCTGTGCCCAGACCAGCAGGTAAACACGCGCTCTCTGCTCTAAGGCCGCGGTGGCCGAGGAGGGGAGCCTGGACCGTCCAGGGTGACAGGCCCTAAGCTGGTGTGAGGCCGCAGTGGGGGCTCTTTAAGGGCAATTTCAGAATCGGGTGTCAGGCCACCTGAAGCTGGTGTTAAAAACAAAGGGGGGGGGCAGCTTTAAGCCTCTTAATGAGCACGGTTAGGAAAGGATTAGTGACAAGGAGAAAGTCGATGAATCCAATTAGAGGAGGTTTCCTGAACGGAAGGGGAAATGCTTCAGAGAAGGGCCCACAGGTCCCCAGTGGGGCCAGATGGCAGCACCCCAGGCCCAGCGCCTCCTGCCCACCCACGTGTCCCTCGCTCTGCACCTGCACGGGCTCACCTGTGAAGTGGGGCCGCGGCAGTGTCTGCCTAATGGGGCTCTTGGGGGATTAAATAAGTTGATGAACGTAAGACCCTCACAACAGGTCCAGCCCCAGTGAGGGCTCAACAAATGTGAAACGCTGGCCTGATTTTCACATAATTGTTCCTCTGGTCGAATCTTTCTTAGATTAGATTCTTCCAGTTTATTTAAATTTTTTAAGACCTGTTGTAAGGTTTGTGGAATAAACCAGAAGAAACCCAAGTTTCTTCTGGAATGAGACGGGGCAGACAAACAGGGACTCACGTCAGCCATGACCTGCAGGGCGTGAAGTCTGCACTGAGAACCCCACGTAGTGGCTGGGGCTTAGCAGGGAGTAAGGGGGGCCCACAAGGGCCTGCAGGGGACCCCTCGGGCAAGGCCACGGAGGGAGCTAAGGAATTCATACCGGACCCTCAGAGCAACGGACCCCGCTTGAAGGCTGAAACCAGGACATGCAAAAATCGGTCCGTTTTGGAAAACTCGTTCGTGGGGTCTCTCTGGGGCTGGAGGGCTGGGGTCTCCTGCAGGGGAGGCCGCCTGGGAAGGCTGGCAATCCGGGTGTGCGACCTCTGCCATCACCCAGGGCCCCACGCTCAGGAGGGCTCGTGCTTAGCTTACTGCTCTGCTGTCACCGTCCTCAAATTCTTAACATTTTTCCAACAAGGGGCTCTGCATTTTCATTGTGCACTGGGCCCCACAAATTGTATAGCAGCCCTACCTTGAGAGGACATCTCATGCCCTTGTACCTACCCTCCCTGGTGAGTCAGTGAAGGTTACGATCCCTTTTCTAATGAAGAAACTGAGGCTCCAGGGAGGCAAGTCAACTGTCACAGGACACAGCTGGTCCGTGCAAGGTATTGGCACACCCCAGGTCTTGGGGTTTCACCTCGGGGGCCCCCACTGTGGGGGAGCCGGCCACCTCTGCCCCCTTGAAAGCAGTGCTGAAGCTCCCCCACCACCCCTGCCCGGCCTGGGCTGCAGGGACCGCCATGTCGCCTACCCCAGGCTGAGCAGGAAGCAGCAGGTGGTACTCGTCCCCTCCCACCAGGAACTGGGTCCGGTCAGGGCCAACGCCCCCGGATCTGGGTCCCGAGCCCAGTTCCACAACCTCAGGGTTCAGCGACTGATGAAACAGTGTAACAGAAGCAAAGCAAACACAAGTCATCTTGGAAGGCCCAGGCTCCTTCCTCTGGACTCTGCCTCCTTCCCGACTCCCAGCAATTTAGAGCCAATTCAAGGAAAGAAGCGGGAAAAAAAATCACCAATAGCTGAAAACCTGCCCAGGTGAAGGGAGAGTTGGCTATCAAATCACCCAGTGCCTATGGCTTCCTCGAGAAGCACGTCAAAGGACCCAGTGCGGCCCAGGCCCTGTCCTGGGAGTTACCAATGAATCAAACAGATAAGAATCTTTGCCCTGAGGAGCTTGTGTTTTAATGGGAGAGAGAAAGAGGACAAGCACAATAAATCAAGTGAGTTATGGAGTGTTAGAGAGGACAGGTGCTTCAGTGACAAAACACAAATAACGCCCACGGTGGCCACAGTGTACTGGGGGCCTATGGTGTCTAAACACTGTGCACGTGTTACCCTACGCAGCCCTCCCAACGAGCCCCCCAACTCTCTCACTCCCAAACTACGGACAGGAAAAGGCACAGGAGGGCAGCTGCACAAGGCCCCCTGGGCAGTAGGAAAACAAGGAGCATTGATAAGAAAGGGCAAAACCCTCCTGATTTTGTTTTAAGGAAAGCAAACAGAGCAGGAGGCCTGGCTCACTCCCAGGCCCTGGAGTGGGGGAGGGGGTCCCATCAGAGAACGCCACTCCCCATGGGTCTCAGCGGCTATGACAGGGTTGTGGGACCCTCCACACCCTCCCCTTTCTTTCTCCCATAGCTAAAGCTTTGGGGCTCACGGCCCCCAATTCAAACCCCAGCTCCACCAGCTTGCCATGGCCCGGGGCAGACAGTCTCCCCACCCTTTGACTTAAAACGAGAGTAAAACCGCCTCTCACTGGGGACAAGGGTGAATGCCCTATGCCGGCCTCCCTTCTCCCCTCCAGCGCTGCCAGGGCAGGGCCACGTGTCCCCCAGCTCCACTCAGTGGGGCGCGGGACAGAGGGCTGAGCGCGGTGAACATCTGGTGACAGCACGCTGACGAAGGGGAAGGTGTCTGGGACGGTGGAGCCTCCCTGAGCCTGAGCCCTGGACTTCACAGATCTTTGCAAAGTACAGGTTTCCGGACACCAAGGGCTCAGCCTCCAAGGTGGGAATGGAAAGTGTTGAGTCCGCATTCCCCAGCAGGTGGTGAGCCCATGCCCTCCAGGGACTGATTAAAGCGCTGCATGAAGCTGGGGCCCCCACGGCCCTGAACCCCTCAAACCTCCCACTCAAGGGGCACCAGGTCGGGAACTGTGTGTGACCGGGGCTCTGGCTCACCCTTCAACCTAGCTCCTGTGAGGTCCAGGGCGAGACCCTCCGCCTCCTAAAATGAGGGGATTAGATACAGAGGGAAGGGATGCAATGACCAGAAGCAAGGATTCCCCCAAGGTCAAAAATGGTTGAATCACATGGGGATGGAGAAAGGGCCGGAATGACTAGCCTGGAGGAGGGGAGGCTTTGTGCAGCCAGAACCCAGGGGCCGAACGTGGCTCCCACAGCCAGAATGTTAATGTCAGGAGGAGGACCGGCCACTGAATTCCATCAGGGGGGTTTCCTTGTCCGAAAGGGAACGGCCCGGCGTCTGCGAGCGACTGTCTTGGACCTGGTGCTGGCCTCCGGGCTGCATGGAAGGTGCAGGCGACTGGCAGAGGTTTGCGAGACGGCACCAGTGCCCGAGACAGGCTGGGGTACCATGTCAGCCCGTGCGAGAGGTCCCAGGCCAACACCCTGTCCAGGCCTGACCCCCACTGTGCCCACCCGCCATGGGGGTCACTGCCAGGCCTTTCTCCCAGAGAAGGCTATCACTTTACCTTGACTCGAAGAAGGGACGGGCACTCCCCTCTGGGGAGGTGGGCCCCGGAACCCCGGTTTTGTAGGCAAGGAAATGGCCTCACGGAAAAGCTTCTCACCACTAACTCCCACTTCTAAAACCTGCACTCAGCCCTCACAGGTGGGACGTGATGGTCAGGCCCCATCCGCAGGTGGCGGCATGCAGATTGAGAGGGTGGGACCTGTGCTCAGGTCACCCAGCAGAGCGGCACGGGGAGGTCTGCAGGCAGAGCCTTCTCCCTGACTTCTAGAACGTAGCCCGCTGCTGAGTTGGAAGGGGCAGAGCCTGGATTCTAACTCAGCTCCCACCCACACTGACGATCTGTTTTCCTGACTGCACAACCCATGGTGTGGCTGCCTCAGGCCACAGCATCCCCTGGGGCCCCATGTCCCAAGGGTCAGTGTGGCGGAGACCCCTTCCCAGGCAGGCTTCCAGAAGGCCTAGCCCAGTGCAATGTGGACCATGAGGCAGCTGCGCCCACAAAGGACCCATTGTGGTGACCGGAGAAAGCCAAGGCCAGACCCTGGGGCCCCTTGCACAGCACTGCCCCAAGGCTCCATGCCCTCTCCCCTCGCCATGGCGCCCCCGAACCCAGAGCCCAGAACCAGGGCTGGCTGGGGAACAGGCTGCCTGTTCTGCTGCCCAGCCGGGGCAGCCCGAGCCTGTGGTAACCGAAGCCCTTCCAGCTGCCCTGCTGGCAGGATGGGCTGCAGAGCCTGCAGATCCCTGGGGGCTCATTCAAGGTGCCCAGGACGCACCTGTCACCTGGGGTGGGGTCCCCGACAGGAGGCTCTGTAGAGGGCAGTTAACGGACTGCTATGGGTTTCTCAGCTGGAGGAGGGAGCAAATCTGTATCCCAGAACGGGGGGAGGGCGACGCGGGCCTGTGAAGTGTGAGGACCTGCTGCAGGGGAGCGGGCAGGCTGGGGACGGGGCTCCGCGGATGGGAGGGATGGCGTGGCCCGCGGTGGGTGGTTTTGCCCCGGGAGGTGGGGGACTGCACGAGGGGGCCCTCCGCGGCCCCGGCGGGCTTTGTGTGCGGCTGGCGGCCCCGGAGGGCCTGCCGAGGCATGCACGGGGCAGGGGCCCCGGTGCGCGCCAGACATGAGAAACCCGCAGCGCGCCCGGGCACCCCCGGCGCCTGCAGACGGGGCTTCCCGGTGGCCGGGGTCGCCACACTCACCTCCTGAAGTCAAAGGGCATCGTGCCGTTGCCGCCGAGGGGTGGGAGCGCTGCAGGCCAGGCGGGCCGCGGCGCCGCGTGGGTCCCAGCCGGCTGCCAACGCCTCCTCCGGCCGCCCCGCCCCCGCCGGGCGCCCCCCGCCCAGACACTCGCCGCTCGCCGCCCGCCGCCGGGAAGTGACGCTCCGCGCAGCCCATTGGGCGCCGCCGGCCCGGACGGCCCTTCCGCCGCCTGGTTTAAGGGGCCCGCGGGCCCGGAGGGGGAGGGGCGGGCCTTGAGAGGTCAAGGCTCTGGAGGGGAAGGGAGTCCTTAGCGACACCCTGGTCTTTGCCGAGCCCCTCGCTCTGAGTTCCTTCACCTTTCCCTCTCTCTGTCTCTCTGTGGCTTCGGGGGAGCCCCGCTGCCTCTCTAGGCCTCTGTTTGTTGCAGTTGTAAAACAGATTCCTTGAGTGGTGACCAGTAAATGGAAGGGTCGGGATTTGGGCCGCGCCCAGCGTCTAGCCTGGAGTAAGGGCCTGCTACTGGGCGAGAAGGGCGAGCAGGCAGTCCTGGTTTGTAAGGTGCGCAGTTTGACGAAAAGGCACTTCCCTGCTGCGCCTCTGGCCGGAAGGCCCTTGGCTTCTCCGCAGAGTCCCACCCTGTCCGCGGTGTGCACCAAGAGGACCGTGACACTTATTCGAGGGCTGTTCCCCAGGGATCAAATGAGAGAGTTGGTTTGGTGCAGTGCCTGCCACCGTGTAAGGGCTCAGCACTCCCGGAGCTGCTGCAGTCGGCCTGGTGGCTGTCTCTGCTTTCATCTTCCAAGGATACTCAGGACATGCCAGTTGTCTCAGAGGCGCATGGCGACCTGGGCTCTGAGCCTCCGTTTCCCTCTGTGAAAGTCACAGGTAGTCAGCATCTCCCTGGACTAGAGGCCATGATAGTTGAGACAACCTAAGACCCTGGTAGAGGCAACTCATTCCGAGCTTCCCCATTTCTGGGGCCCCCCATCAAGGCTGTAGTGATGCAGAGCTTGAAGAACCCCAGGGGAGGAAGGTGGAGGCTCATGTTCTAAAAACGGGGCCTGTGGGCGGTTAGTTTGTCTATAAATAGAGGGCCATGGTGGTACCCGGCCCTCTGGGAGGATTTGGAATGCACAGCCTCAGTATGGGGGCTGCTGAGGGGGGACCCTGAGCCAAACTCTTCCCCGTGGAGCCTACACATGGCCTGATCCGTTGCCTCGCCTTCCCTCTGATCTCTGGCATTCTCTATTCATTCGTTCGTTCATTCATTCATTCATTCATTCAATAAGGGACTTGGTACTCTTGGGAGAGAGGAAGAAATCTCAGCCTGAACTGGAAACCCGAAGTCCGTGAGCAGCCACTGGGCCCTGCGCGGGAGGGAGTCCTGCAGTGGTGGGCCTTTGACCATGGTCTCCCCTCTCAAAAGGTGGTCCACGGGCCAGCAGCCAGGGCATCATGGGCAGATTCTCAGCCCCAGCCCAGACCTACTGAATCGAGTGTGTATTTCACATCATCTCCAAGAGATTCGTTGGCACAGGGAAGTTTGAGAGGCATTGTGATAGAGGACCTGGCTCCTGGAGGTGGGGGTTTCACGGGGGAGCTTTTGTACCGCCTGTTCCTTTTCCCTGGAACACATTCCTCTCTCACTTCCATGCTGCTGTGTGGGCCAAGAACACGCGTGTCTCCCAGTAGCCGCTCTCCCTCCCTTTGTACCTGTGACCTGTGAACAGAGCCCAGACTGGAGCCAAACTGCATGGCTCTGTGGTCCACCTTGTCCACTAACTAACTTACGTTACCTCTGTCCCTCAGTCTTCTCGTCTGGGAAATGGAGGCAACACTAGTGCCTTCTTCACAGATCTGTCGTGAGGATGAAATGTGTTGATGTATGCCAAGGGCTTAGGTCCGTCCCTGGCACAGTGAGAATGAAAGATAGCGTTGACTACAGTTGCTATCTCTGTGTGATGATGGAGCTCCCATTTTTTGGCTGGGTATATGGGTGCTCAGGATGAAAGTTTCATTCTCCAGCTTCCCTTGCAGCTAGGTGTGGCCATGTGACTAAGTTCTGGCCATTGATACATAAGGGGAAGCAGCTTGTGGCAGCTTTGGGGATAGTTGGTATACGTTACTCTCTGTGTCCCTTTCTCCATCTGGATGCCCAGAATGTGGATGTCACCATCCTGGACCCTGCGGTGAAGGCCATGCAGTGCAGGGCAACAAGATAGAGGAGCCTGGGTCTCAGTCCCTGAATGGCACAGTACCTGTCCTCACACACCTACCCAGACATCTAAGCGAGAGAGAAATAAACATCGATCTTGTTCGAGCTACTGTTATTTTGGATTTTTAGACACTTCTACCTGAACCAGGTGCTAGAACACCTGCCCAGCCTCAGCTCAAAGACTGCATGTGGTACAGGCCGTGTGCCCCAGTCTGTGCCCCCATGGCTCTCTGTAGTTTTCCTTGGGAGAACCTGTCTCAGTTTGTGACTAGATTATTGTAACTGGCTAACGTCTTCCTCCCCATCTTGAGTGGAAACTGTCCAGGGAGGATGGACGTTTGCTTGTTCCCTGTTTTCTCCCAGCGTCCAAGCAGAGCCTGCCTGTGGAGGGGAGCAGTGACTATGAAGGCTGCGTGGAGGCTTCCCAGGGAGGCAGGTCTCCCCAGAGCACAGAGAGGTGGGAGCGGGGCGCATCAGTGAGGAGCTCCGTGGGGACTGCTGAGGTCTGCACACCACCAAGCTGCCGGCCCACCTGCCCGAATGACGGGGGCAGGTAGCACTAAAGAGGAAGTGGGAGAGCTCTGGATCTCTTGGCCCAGGGGAGGGACTTCCTAGCAGCTAAGTTTTAGGATTCTTCATCTTGGGGTGCCCTGTGGTTGCCGGCCTCCTGATATTCCCATGGTCTTGTGCAATCCCCTCCCACAGCACAGAGGCCTGACCCGGGTAACCAACAGGACGTTGCAGAAATGACAGTGTGTGACTCCTGAGGTCAGTCTGTACAGGGGCCTCGAGGCTTCTGCTTAAACTCTCCTGACTCAGTTGTTCTGGAGGAAGCCAGCTTCTGGGCCAGAAAGATGCCCAAGCACCATTACAGAGGGGTCGTTGCGGCAAAGAACGGGCCCAGCAGCTGCTCCGGAGCGCCTGCCCCTTAGAAAGAACGTGAGATGATCTGTTTGTGATCAGCCACTAAACTGTGGGCAGTCGGTCGCATGGCGGCAGGTAATTTGTACAGCCTCCGCCTCCCAGCTAGTCTGGTGAAATGGAAACCCCTTCCGTCAGACAGCTCCCCACCTGGGTGATCGGCATGCACTGCTTACCTGGCTGGGTGTCTGAGTGCATCATGCAGGATAATAATACCTCACCTGTGGCAGGTAGCCTCTAAAATCGCCACCCCAATTAGTGCACTTCTCGGTATTCACACCCTTGTGCAATCCCCTTCCCGAGAGCGTAGGCTGGACTGACTAACTCACTTCTGCGGAACAGAAGATGGTGGAAATAATGGCATGTCGCTCCTAAGCCTACGCTATGAAAATACTGCGACTTCCGTCTCGGACACTCTCGCTGTCCCTCAGGCCCATTGTCCTGGGCAAGCCAGCTGCTGCGTTGTGAGGCAGCCCCCTGGGGAGGTCCACGTGAGTGAACTTGCAGGGGACTCTGCCTAGGCCCATTTGAATGAGCTTAGAAATGGATCCATCAGCCCCAGGTCAGTCTTGGGGTGACCGCAGTCCTGCAGCCTCATGGGAAACCTTGGCCTAGAGGCATCCCGCTGAGCTGCATCTGGGTCCTGTGAGATGACAAATGTTTTAAGCCCCTAAGTTTGGGGTAATGTGTTACACCGCAACAAAAACAAATCCACGGTCCTAGGAGCTTGCTGAGAAGATGAAGTAACACGTCCAGTGCCCAGCACATAGTAGGTGCTCATTAAATGCTTGCTGAATGAATCAGTCAATAAACATGGAAAGTTCTATAGTGTAAAATGTTCCCTAGGCCCAGTGCTCACTCTCCATCACTCCTTCCTGCAAACACATCCCCGAAGTTATTTCAAGCAAGGGACTGGCCAGGTCAGATTTGTTTTTCTGTAACAGGAGACGGCTTTGTGTTCCGTGGGTGTGGCTGGTCCTGCTGAGGTCTGGGTAAAGAGAGATTAAGAAATAATAACCTTTTGTCGGCTCAGAGTCGGCTCCAGTGTAACCCGAGCCCTGTAGAAGGTAGGCCTCTGATCAAACAACTCTCCTTTCCTGTTCTACTCAAGTCTCATGACTAACCAGAAGTCATTCATTCATTCAGTCATTCAGTTATTCACTGAACACCTCTTTATGACAGGTCCTCTGGATGTAGAAATGAACACAACATCCCTGTTCGCAAGAAGCAGGAAGGGGGCAAGCAAAAGTGTGTTGCCATTAAAAATGCCGGGGCTGGGCCACCAATCCCTGTGTGTGTGGCAAGGGCAGCACTGGAGATTCTGGGAGGCTGGAGGGGCTGCCTAATTCTACCCGTGGCGTAAATAATCTGAATGCATTCAGTGGAAGGTGATAGAAATCTTCTGCAATCAACACACACTGTCTCAGGCTGAAAAAGAGAGACATCCAGAGGCAGAGGGGCTTCAGGCACAGTTGAATCCAGGCGCATCCAGAGCAGCAGTGGGAATCTCTCCCCATGTCCCTGGGCCCATCTCTTTCTCTGGCTCCAGGCTCCAGGCACACTTTCCCTTTGTGCTGGTAAAATGTCTGCCTGTAGCTCCAGGCTGCTGCTTTCTGGCTTAGCAATGCCAGCAGATAAAGATGACCTGTTTCCTGATACCCCCAGCAAAGCCTCCTGGGCTGACCCTCAGGGGCCTGGTTTAGGTCACAGTTCCTTCTTCCCCAAGAAAGGAACCTACAGATCAGCCAGGCCTAGGCTGAATGCCAGCTCCTAGAGCCTGGAGTGGAATAGCCTCCTTGTACACACACGGATTCAGGATTCAGATGGGAGAAGGGTGGTTTCCTTAAAAAACAAACAAACAAACAAACAACAGAGCAGCATGGCCAAAGATGGAGAAGACGTTAGGAGGCTAAACCATCAGGTATCTTCTACAGGGAGTCAGGGAAGGCTTCCGGGAGGAGGAAGAGTGACAGCCGAGACCTGAAGAACAAGTAGGCAAGTAGTCAGGGGGAGAAAGGCAGCATCTCTCTGCGTTGCCTGCAAGGAGCCCTAAGGCCAGAAAGGAGGAGGGAAAGTGGATGCTTCCCGAAGAGCTGAGGGTCCGCCAGAGGCTAGACGGGAGACCTTGGGATCAGGGCTCCACCAGAGACTGTTAACCCCCTTCGCAGAGACTCACTAACCCTGTCAGGAACGGTGCTCTACAAATATTTATTGAGTGACTATGATGGGCCAGAAAGAAGCCCGGCCTTGGCCTGGGGCAGGCATTCGGGTGGGTCAGGAAATGGACCCTGAATCTCACTGTGTTAGCAAGCGGAAGGGAAAGAACACTTGACCCCTTACTCTCTGTCCAGGACTTTTGTTAGGTCATTGTGCAAGTAATTTTTAAATACGTAAGTAGTCTAGGAATACATTTTCCATGAAAAAATGGAAACTTTTGCCCTGGCTGGTGTGGCTCAGTGGATTGAGTGCCAGCCTGTGAACCAAAAGGTCGCCGGTTCGATTCCCAGTGTAGGACACATGCCTGGGTTGCAGACCAGGACCCCACTTAGGAACGTGCGAGAGGCAACCAATCAATGTTTCTCTCCCTCTCTTTCTCCCTCCCTCTCTTTCTCCCTCCCTTCTCCTCTCTCTGAAAATAAATAAATAAATACATAAAAAGTGTTGTGGTTTTTTTTAAATGGCAACTTTTCTGGTTAGCCTAAATCCTGCTTTGCTCTCAAGCTCAATTTGGGTTTTCTTCCACTTCTCCAGAAGGAATCCCCATTTCCAAATTGGTGTGAACCCTTCCAACATTTTTCGCTGCCTTTTTCCTGCATTTATGTTTTGTTTTCATTTGTCTCGTCGGGTTCATAGTATCATACGGATGATGTCCCTGGGAGGTGTCAGTTTAGCCAAGTACAAATCTGTGCAAGGTGTGTGTGTGGTGTTTCACGGGACGCTCCTGTCCAGCCCCACTGCTGATGAGCCAACGGAGGCCCAGGGGCACGCCGCATGTCAGGGACTCCTCAGTGACTCGCCAAGGCTGGTGAGTAATGGAGCAGGATTCAGACGTGGAGTTCTCTCTCCAAGTTCACGTTGCACCTGCCCTTTACCCAATCTGCCTGTGGTTTGTGCCCTACATTTCCTGTGGTTTATGACATCATCAAAAGCACCGTTTAAATGGCAGGTCGATCACAATACAAAGGACAAATTGGCCACCTCCCTTCCCTGTTAAAAATACCTCCGTGGCTTCCTGTGCTCAAGGGACCGGGTCTAAGTCCCTCCATCCAGTAAGAAAAGATCTGCTAGCCAGGGTTCCCTGTGACTTCTCCAGCGCCCCTGGTCAGGCCCTGCCTTGGGGTCAAAGCTCATCCAGTATGCATTTCCCAACACCTCCAAGCAATTAACTCAATTCTGACGCTCTCTACCTGGAGATAGTGTCAGACCCACAGGTTTGAGGCTCAGTGCTCCAAGACTGTCCCCAACCTCCACTTCAGATGCCAGTCTCAGGTCCAGGTTGTCATCTGTGCTTCTGAGTGACGTGCTCTGTAGGAAATTCCCAAGAATCCCTCCCAAGGAAAAGTTCCATTACTTTGCCCAAGGGGCTCACAGAACTCAGAAAGACATCTACTTCCATGTACCAGTGTGTTATAGAGGATGTTGTAAAGGATTAAGAACCAGATGAAGAAGTACACAGGACAGGTATGGGCAAAGGACCCGGAGCTTCCACGCTCCCAGTGGGCAAGACCTATCCCCCACCCCCACCCACGCGGTAGTGATTGATTGAAGGTGGTCTCCAGCCCCTCTCCACTCCCTGAAGCAGGGTGGTGGGGTTAAGTTTCAACCCTCTCATCCATTGATTGGCTCCCCATCCCAAGGGGCTTTCCAAAAGCCATCTCATTAACATAAACTCAGATGTAAAGACATTGCTTTCCTCACTTAGAAAGTTGCAAGGGTTTTGAAAGCTTTGTGCCAGAAATGGAAGACTGAACATATATATTGTATCACAATTCCACACTGCCCACAGCTGCCCTCAGGCCCGTGTTTCTCCTCCTCGTCTTTCCTTCCTGCCCAGAGGAAGCTCCTCACTCTTTTTCTTAGTCCAGTTTACTGCAGTTCATCCTTTAGGTCTCGATATGCACCATCCCTCTTGGTTGTCCTCCCTGTCACCTCCTGTGTGGCCCACGATGTCTTGTACTTAATCTGACCGAAGCTTTTCTCATCCCAGTGTAATGGCCAGTAGAGCTGCCTGCCGCTCAAAGGTGAGCTCCTGGAAGGGACGTCGCTCTTCCTTTCCCCTGTGCCCCCAGGCCCCAAACGCCTGCGCGCACGCACGGGGTGGGTGCTACCTCCCTGCCCGGGAAGTCCAATGAGTGCTTCCTCCAGAGAGAGGGAGCAGTTGAGTTCCTCCCGAGTGGGCATTTGGGCGATGGTGGGAGAGAGACGAGGTCAACACCGTGACAGGACCGGGAAGACGAACCCAAGGTCTCCGGAGTTCAGTTTGCCCGAACGGCAGTCACAGATCCACACCTGCGGTGTCACAGTGACTCAAACCGCCTCCTAGCTCGGCCGGCTCTCTGAACTAACTCACGATGTTCCTCTTTTCTTCTCTTCCCTCCGGGCTTCCAGGCTGGGGAAGGTGATGCGTGCCACGGATTTTATCTGAAATCAACCCCGCCAAGGGCTGCCCGGGGCTTCATCATCCTGGTCGTGTCCCTTGTTTCAAAAGAGAATCAAAACCCTCTGCCCACTCCTGAAACCGGCAGGGGTTTCCTGAGAAGAGGGACGGGGAGCTCACTTTCTGGAGGAACCGTTCCCTCCTCCAGATAACTTTTAACACGATCTCTTAATTCGCCTTGGGCCTCAAAATTCCAGTGTCATCGTCTGTTGTTAGTGGAGTCGGGGACGCCCGGAGCTTTCACCCTTTCCTCTCACTTCCCTTTCTCCGGACACGTGTGAGGGACGAGCTCTCTTCATTTCTTTTTCTTAATATCATGGAATGCTTCTTTTACTATAAAAGTACAAAATGATATTTTAAAAAAGCAGAAAAACGTTGTAGAAAGTGAAAGAACCCCCGTGCGGAGACACCGTGCCATTTAGGGTTCTTCCAGCCTTTTTTCTACACAGGGTTTCTAGAAAACTATGTGACATGTATACCAAACAGTGTATGTAACACATATCCATATATATATAAAATTTAAAGAATTATGGAGTGAATATCCACGTATCCATCACCTAGCTTAAGAAAATAGAACGTCGCTAATATCTTAGAAGCTCCCATATGCCTTTCTCACCCAACTTGACCAGAGGTAACCATGATTTTGAACTTCATGAGTAATTCCTATTGGGTTTCTTAATGGTTTTATATATATATCCACACTATATATCATATTATACATATACATGTAACTATACACATCACTATATGCATATAGTGATATGTGTGTAACTACACAGAGTGTGTGTATATATAGCGTGTGTGTATATAGAGACACACATACATATTATATATAGTATCCCAAAACAATGTACCAGTTTTGACCTTTATATGAGTGAGGGCATCACCCTGCGACTCACCCCTTCCGTTCGCCACGTTGGCGGGTGTGCCTGTGTTATGTGTAGGGGACAGACCCCCGTTTCCCTGCTCCCTAGCAGTCCATTGTCTGGGGGTGGGTATCCGATCCTCCAATCTGTCTATCCATTCTGCTGCCGCTGGGCATGCGCATGGTTTCAAGGATGTTTTTCATCTTTAGACCAGGACATGATTAAGGGTATTTTTCGCTGGGATAAAGTATACTGAACCATGAAGTTGTGCAGTTTAGGCGTCTCTCAGGGTGCAGGGCAGGCACTCGGCACACTCACCCCGTTGTGCAGCCGTCCCCACCAGCATCTCCAGAACTTTCTCACCTTCCCAACCGAGACTCTGTCCCTGTGACTCACTCACTCCCCATTCTTTTCTCCTCCTCCACCCCCCAGCCCGCCCCCCGGCCCCTGACAACCGCCATTCTACTTTCTGTCTCTATTCATCCGAAGGCTCTGCGTGCCTCATATAGGTGGAATCAGGCGAAATTGATCTTCTTGTGGGGGGCTTCAGTTAGCATAACTTCCTCGAAACTCACCCCTGCCGCAGCCGGCATCGACCTTTCCATCCGTTCCGAGGCCGAATGAGACCCCATGGCGTGCATCTGCCACATTTTGTTGATTGAAGGGGAGCAGAGTTTGCCGCCCCCAAACAGGCCTCCTGGTGGTACCCATTGTTTCAGGCTGGGTCATTTTAACACACAGCAGGCCTGGGAGAAGCTCTGAAAGCCAAGCAGAAGTTTCCCTTTGTCAAAGACATTTCCCTTTGTCGCGGAAGTCTCGTGTCCAAGGGGGCTGCCCTTGGAGGAGGACAGCCACAGCACTAGAAACTGCCACCCGTGGGGGTGGCATGGACCGATTCTGCAGAGCAACCCGCTCTCGTTTGCTCTGCTCTCACTGGTCACCTCCCTCGGCTGACTCCCCAGTCCCTGCGTCTCCTTTTGTCTTTAGCTCCTGGGACTCTTTCAGGTGGTGGCTTCTGCCATTTTGGCAGGTTACTTAGTGTCGTGTGTGGGGGAGGAGCGAACTTCCCTCTCCCCTTCAATGAAAACGCATTGATGAATAAACAAGAAAGAAATGACCAGACTTAGTGACCTCCACATGGATGGGAGCCCCACGCACGTGAGCGAGTCAGAGGCCCCACGTACACGAGGGGTTCAGAGACCGAAAGGGAAAAGGGGGTGCGTGTGGCGTGGAGAGCCGAGGATGAGGTCAGGCGCCTTGGGGGCGCAGAGGGGGTGAGGTCACCGCAGGTGGTGGTGAGAGCAGAGGTTCCGTGATGAGACGTTTGCCCCGCCCTGCAGACAGGTTCCAGAAGGTTATCTCTGGCGATAAGTCTTAGTATGGGCAAGGCCGTAAGTCCTATCAGGGAGCCCTCGGGGCCTCGATGGCCTTCAGCTCAAAATGATTCACACGCCTAAGTGGCACCTGATGGGGAGGCCTGAGCTGAAGGCCTTCACGTTATTAAACTTCAGTTTGTGTTTCTCCTGCTCATCTGTCTCCCGTCAGCGGGATTATTCGGCAGCCACGGTGAAGAGGAGAGGAAACCGTTTCTCCCCTGACTTTATCCGCTCACCTTTGATGAACACTGCGGTTATTTATACCTTTTGGCTCCTGTGAATAATGCTGCTAATGAACATGGGCGACCAAATATCTATCAGAGCCCCTACTTTCGGTTATGCTGGGGTGGACAGCGGAAGTGGAGTGGCTGGGTCACACAGTAATTCTATTTGTCATGTTTGAGGAATCACCATTGTTTTCCGGGCGGCCGCACCACTTCCATTCCCACCAGCAGTGCCCAAGGGTCCCAGTTCCTCCCATTCCTGGTGGTTTTGTTTGCTTTAAATAATAGACATCCTAATGGGTGTGTGAAATTATTCCAGGGTTTTATTTTTTATTTATTTTTAGAGAGAGGGGAAGGGAAGGAGAAAGAGAGGGAGAGAAATATCACTGTGCAATTGCCTCTCATGTGGCCCCCACTGGGGACCTGGCCCACAACTCAGGCATGTGCCCTGACTGGGAATCGAACCGGTGACCTTTAGGTTCGCAGCCCACGCTCAATCCCCTGAGCCGCACCAGCCAGGTCCACGGTTTTTCATAAACAAAACAGCAGTGGCCTTTCTAGTACATCATACCCTGGTATCCATGTGCAAGAGCTTTTCTAGTTACAAAGTTAAGAGCAGAATTGCTGGGCCACAAGATACAATGTGTGTGTTCTTTCTAATGTAAGAGCACGATGGATGCACATTGTCACCCAGAGGAGACGACGTTCTAGTCGCTCCGCACGGTGACAACGTGCTGTCGCCAGACCTTTAACTTTTACAGGTTTGGTGGGGGGAGATATCTTGGTGTGGTTTTATTTTGCATTTTCATGAGTAATTACAAGATTACGCATCTTGTCACGGGTTTCTTGGTCACACTTGTCCCCTCTTATGTAAAATACCTGCTCTAAGTCTTGTCTCTATTTAAAAAAAATTTTTTTTAGTACTTTTAATCTTTATTGTGTTTTTTTTTTTTACCTTTTAGTCCCCTTCTATGCCGCTTCCCCCTGTCCATTTTCCTATTAGATTGTTTGCCTTACTTTTATGAATTTGTGGGGCTTTTTTATTTATTCTGGTTACTAATCATCTCTTGATGACACATCACAAGTATCTTCAAATGTGTGGTTTGTCATTTCATCTCTCTGGGTGAACAGAACTTATTTGAATGTAGGTAAATGTATCAGTCTTTTTCTTTGCGGTTGTACTTTTTGTATTTTGCTTAAGAGATCTGTCTCTATCTAAGATCCCAAAGATATTCTACATTTTCTTCTTAGAGTGTTTTCGCAGACTTGCTGCGATATAATTGACCAATAGCATTGTGTAAGTTCAGCGTGCACAGCAGGATGATTTGATGTACGTACATATTGTGAAATAATGACCACAATCAGGTCGGTTAACACATCCATCACCTCACACAGTTACCGATTGTGTGTGTGTGTGTTGAGAACTTTTGAAACCTGTTCTCTTAGCCAACTTCAAGTATAAAATACAATATTTCCTTTTTAATCCAATTGTAATCCAACAAAAGCTCAAAGCCCCCACCCCTCAAGGCTGGTGTATCTCTCCACACCAAGTCCCTCTCCTTTCTGGGAGAGTGAATAAAAACTTAACTCACTACACTTTCTTTGCTTTGTGAATTATTTATTTTATTTTTTATTTTTTAAGATTTTATGTATTTATTTTTAGACAGAAGGGAAGGGAGGGAGAAAGAGAGGGAAAGAAACATTAATGTGTGGTTGCCTCTCACATGGCCCCCACTGGGGACCTGGCCTGCCACCCAGGCATGTGCCCTGACTGGGAATCGAACCAGCGACCCTTTGGTTTGCAGGCCCGCACTCAATCCACTGAGCCACACCAGCGAGGGCGCTTTGTGATTTCTTTCACAGCCCGAGGCACGGACCACCCTAACATTGATTAAATGAGATAACAGAGTAAAATGTCTGGAACGGGGCCTGGCACAGTGAGAGCACAGTGAAAATTAGCTATTATTATTTTTCAACAAAAACGTGTCCTTTCCTTCTGTTTTGCTAGGTAGATATTGATTATTCTAGCCGAAACTGGTGTCTGGAAAACCGGGGAGAAAAATCAGGATTCCCGTATTCTGTTTTACCCTCTCTCCTTCTCACAATGATCCGCCTCCCACCCCTCCGCTCTCCACTCAAGGGTTGAGTCCGGGTGGTCAGGGCTGGACAGCAGGCTCCCGGACCCTCTAGTTGACAACAGTGGAGAATGAGGACACCTCCTCCCTTGCAGATGCCGATGCCGGGCTGGCTCTGGAATCTGTTCCCTCCTCCCCATTCTCCAGCCACTGTCTGAGTTCAGGTCTCAGGGCTGCTGCCTGGTCTGTCTGCCTCTTTCCCCATCCTACCACCTGGGCAAGCCTTCCTGCTTTGCAACTTCTCCACCTGGTAGTGCCGCCACCCCTGTTTAGAGCCTTCCACGGCTCCCCACTGCCCTCAGGTCGAAGCACAAGCTCACTAGTCTGCTTTTCAAGGCTCTGCAGGATCTGGGCCCCCAGTGCCATCGCTGATCCAGCTCCTGTTCCGTGTCTTGCGCACGCCATCGGTGACCCATGATACAGAATTGTACAGAATTGCTGGGTAGGAATCGTTCTTCCCTAGTACAGATGAGGACGCCGAGGCTCAGAGGCTGAAGCTCAGAGGCTGCGGCTCTGAGAGATGGAACGACCCCTCAGAAGCCCCACGATTAGGAAGTACAGACATGGGATTTAAATCCCAGGCTCTGGATCCTGGGCCAGTGTATTTCCCCTCATACCATCCCTTCATCCCCCCTCTCCCCACATCCCTCACCTCCCCCCACCCCCAACTTGCTCTCTCACCAAGCACCGGAGCTTAATCCAGTGTAACACTAAAATAAGTCTGGGAATGCCCTGCCCCGAGAACCCCCACCCCCGAACTGGTCTGAGCTTACTCTCACTGCTTCTGCAGAGGCGCTGAAGAGGGGCAGGGAGAGGGGGCAGGTTGAACAGCAGCCCAAGTAAAAGGGAAAGTATTCCCCCTGGCCCTTTACGTCTAAGGCTGAGCCCTGCGGTGGCGGGTGGGGCTAAGCAGAGGGGTAGGGGGGCGGGGCCTGGGGGGAGGGTGATGAAGTAAGAGCTGAAGGTGACGAAAGGGGTGACGAGGCAGTGAGCAGGACCGGGAAACAAGCCCGCTGAAACCACCTCAGGAGGATCGTCAGAATACTCCTGGCGTCAGTTGAAGATTTTAAAAATAGTAATAATTACATTTTTAAATTCTCTGCACCACTCATTTGCCTGCCCATTCAATCACTCCAATAACCCCGAAGAGTGGTTGTTACAATTTCTGTTTGTAACAGAAAAGACCCACACAAGGTCTCTCAGCTAAGGCAGGACAAAATCCACTACACGCCACGGGTCTGCCGGGAGCCCCAGCTCTGCCCCTCACCACACTCCCGGCCGCTGGGTCATTCTGCAATCCGTGGGCTTCCTCCAACTGGAGCCGAGTAATCTGGGGGCCTCGTAGAGATCATAACTGTTCTGCTAGGTGCGAAGTGTTCCAACAGCACAGAACAAGGCACGGCACTGGGGACCCTGCCCCGAGCCGGGTGCAGAGGGAACAGCCCCCTCCACGAGCTGGCACCCGGGGCCTGGGCATGACCTGCCTAACTGTCCCCAGTCCCCATCCAGAGCCTGCACAGGCTTCTTTCTAGGTCCCACCTGACCAGGGCATGTAGGGCTGGGGATGACCAAGTGTCTACTTTGGGGTGCGGGACAGTGGGCAGAGCAAATGCGGGCTGGGCTGTCCCCCCAGCTCCCCAGAGGCTGGATCAGGGACCAGAAGGGAGGCGCAGGCGACGGTCAGTTCTCTTGCTCTGGGCCCTGCCACATCCAGGACAGGCCTGAACCGGGTGTCAGTATTTTTTTTTTAATGTAAAGTGAATATACATCCAGAGAAGAAATAAATTGTTCAGAAGTGTGGAAAATTAGCATAGTTTCAAATAGAAAAAAACCCTAGGTGTTCATACGTTCAATGTAGCATTATTTGCAATAGCCAGACATGGAAACGACCTACGTGTCCATCAATAAATGAGCAGATAAAGGAGTGCTGCATATATGTCATGGAAGATGACTCAGCCATAAAAAACAAAACAAAACAGGAAGAAATCTTGCCACCTGCAACAACAGGGTGGACCTAGAGGCCATCGTGCTGAGTGAAGTTGGTCAGACAGAGAAGGACAGATTCCAGAATTTCACTTGTCCATGAACTCTAAAAAACAGACGCACGAGCAGACCAGAAACAGACTCATAGATACAGAGATCATTCTGCTGGTTGCCAGCTGGGAGGGTGGGGCGGGGCTGGGTGGAAAAGGTGAAGGGATTAAGTACAAATCAGCAGTTACGGGATAGTCCCGGGGACGTTCGATACAGCCTAGGGAATAAAGCCGATGAGATTGTCATAGTCATGTGCACGGTGTCAGGTGGGTGTGGGGCTTACCGGGGTGATCATTTCCTAAGTTACATAAATGTCTAATTTTAGGGGGTTGTACACCTGAAACTAATGATAATATTGTATGCCAACTGTCACAGAAACGTTAAAAATTATTTTACAAAACAAAACCCATAGCAGCGTCCCAGCTTGACTATCGAGGTCTTGCCAAGTGGGACGTGGCAGGAAGAGCAAGACAGGAAGGACGCAGGTGCCTGGACTGAGGGAGGGTGGACGGGCCGAGCTGGGAGCGAGCAGAGGCGGAGAGCGGGGCGCCGGGAAAGGAGCGGGGGCGGGTGAACGGGAGCTGCAAGGAGCCTGTGCAATGGAAGCCTCCACCTCTATGGGAAAGTGACTGTCATGTCTGTCACGGAGGCTTCCATTTGTGGCCGCTCGGTGGCCCAGAGCGTGTATAGTCTTGATATATATATTTTATAATAAAGCAAATTAAAAACAAAACCCACATTCAGCAATACTGCGGGACCGGGTTTGTGGTTTCAGGGGGACGGTCAGGCTCTGCTGAGACCACCCTCAGTTCAGGACCCGGGCAGCGGGCAGGGCTAGTTCCCAGGGGGCCGCGTGTCGATGTGGTTTCCTCCCTCCCTCCCTTCCTTCTCATCATCTATCTGTCTATCATCTACTCACTTTTCCTGTACAAAATGGACCATTCTAGTCTGCAACCTACAATTTTCACTTCGTTGCTACCTTGGATGGCCCTCAGCTGTGATCCCCCATCCCATCTCGTCCGAAGGCCACGGTGTCAGGAGGCACAGTCTGCGGGTGCACGTGGCTTCTGGTGCCTCCGAGGGGCCTGCCAGCCATCCGGTCACGTGGCCACAAGGGCACTGAGAGGGTTCTTGGAGTAGCCTCCCCTCTGTCACCCTCAGCACAGAGGCCTGCTTCTTCCCCCTCCCCCTCCCTGGGGGCTCCGGGCACTCTTGGGTCAGCGGGTGACGGGCAGAGTGGCAAGTCCCCAGGGAAGGGCTGCGGGGTGCCCTTCCAGCACGATGTGGACCCGGGCTGCTCTCGCCCCGATCCAGTCATGAAAGAAATTCTCCGTTCATGAAAGAATGAAGAAACAGATGAGCAATTAAATGCCTGAGTCTGGAGTAAGGGTGATTAAGGAATGCTGGGAAACGGGGTGATTACGAGGCTGTGAAAGCATCCGAAAGCTCAGGGAGAGTGGTTTGGCCGGGTGGGGCTGGCTGTTATCAGAAGATGCCAGGCCCCTCATTCCTGCCCCGTTAGGTCACTGGGAGCTGGGGAGAACAAGCGTGCCTGGGTGTCACCATTTGCGCCTCACCATAGATCGCCCCCTTTTGAGAGGCAAGGGTGGACAGATCTGGGGAAGGGGGGCCCTCTCTGTGGGCCCTCAAAGCGGGAGAATGTGGTCTGTAAAACGGGGTGAAAGTGATGTGACTGGAAGCGGCTGAGGACAGTAGGTGAGGTCTCCTTGGTTCAGGATCAGACACAGAGTGAGCCCTCAATCAGTGCAGGAGGGAGCATGTGTCTTCTCCAGAACGTCAGCTCCCTGAAGCAGGGCTGCTGTGCCTGTCCCTGGGGCCTCCCCAGAGCCTACAAGAGCGCCTGGCCCCCGGTTGGCACCCCACGCACGAACGTTGTGGGCAGGAGCACACCCATTACATAAGCTGGTCCCAGACCCAGTGGGGCAGCTCCAGGGCCCAGGGCCCGGTTCCTACAGCTCAGGGCCACGATCTACCCATTTCCCCCACCTGCCCCACGCAGCCCTGACGGGCAGTGACCACGCAGGGCAGATGACTCTCGACGTACTTCTCTAAACGCTCCCCAAGGCCGGCGGAATCCCCAGTGCCTGGCTCATCAGGAAGAGTGGATGACTTGGGGCCCAGCGTGGTCCACCTTCCCGTCAGCAGGGCCCTGGGCAGCAGTGGCCAGACTCAGAGGTTCTGTTTTGGGAAGGGAATGGAACACGCAGCCCCAGGAAAGAGGGACACTGCCCAGGCCCCTACGGTAGGAAATGAACCCTGGCCTGTCCCACCTCACAGCCTCGCCTGGTCTGAAGGTCACTTCTCTCTTGCCTCCGACCCTGAGCCTGCCTTCATCCAGGGAGGCCACTGGGCTGTCTGCAGTGCGTCTCAGCAGTAGCAGCTAATCGCTGGAGGTCAAGTTCGTGGACCACCTGATGGTAATAATGACCGTCTCCTGTGCTGAATGAAAAGATTTCATTTCGCTTCCTCTAAAGGGGTACCCGACGGCTTCCCAACACTCTGCCCTTTGATGGGGGCTGCACATTTGCATAGCAGGCCCTTCCCGGTGAAGGCTCACCCCTCAGCACCCAGCTCCTTTGCCACCTCCTCTCAGAAAGCTTTCCCAGTGGGCCTGAGGCAATCAAACCACAGCCTTCTGTGGGTCCCCACAGCTGTCATTTGGGTTTGTGTGCCTGTCCACCCCCGAGCTGTGGCCCGTCCAAGGCCACAGGCTGTGATATTTTGACCCTTCTATCCTTCATGTCCACCGCCGCGCCCAGCATTCAGCAGGGACGCGGTAACTGCTGGGTTCTCCCTCTCGCCTCCTTGGCACCGCGGCGCTTTATCTCCTGTACGCCCCTCATTCCTTTGTCTTTATGTAATATTTGTCTTTATTCCAAGAACAATGCTCATCACGTTGTAGGTATTTATAAATGTAAGTTGAATAATACACATGGACCAGTGACCTGACTTGCAGGGCACCTGATAGAAGGCGTCTGATTATTTGCCTGTAGAATCCATGGTTACCCCCAGCTAGAACTGATCAGAATAGACAGGGGAGGATGCAGTTGGAAGGAATACAACGGGAGAAGGTGCTGGAACTAACATTTTCTGAGCACCTATATGTGCCAAGCATATGTCTCATTAGCTCCCAACCATAACCCAGTCAAGTGAATATTATGATCCCCTTTTTATAGACAAAAAAATAAAGGCACAGAGAGGTGGAGTGATTTGCCTAAAATCACACAGCAAGCAAGCAAGCAGGGATTTTAGTGCCATCTGCCTCACTCGATCAGTTAGGTAGAGAAGGCCAGGGTGTCACTGTCGTGTGGGAGTGTGGGGAAAAGGCAGGTGGGGCTGCGGGACCCTGGGGGACAGGGTGCATCCGCCCTGCAGAGCAGACCCAGGCCCCTGGGCATGTGTGTGCCTGCCTTCCAGATCGATGTTTCTTTCTTTCTTTTTTTCTGACTTCTAAAGAGACCTTGGTTTCTATGCGTTCACAGTTCTAGAAGTAACAACGCCAACACACAATCTAGAAAAACGTAAGAGCACACCTTAACACACATCACTGCGTACATGGTCGTGTCTGTCTGCGTGTGCCTCCCAGTATTACCTTCACGGCACACTGAGCCACATGCTTCTGTGTAACTGCATTTCTTTTGTTTGTTTGTTATTTTATTGTTATTCAAGTACAGTTGTCTGCATTCCCCCCCAACTCCCTCCCACCCCATCTCCCTCCCCTGATTCCACCCGCCCTTGGCTTTGTCCATGTGTCCTTTATACTTGCTCCAGATGTTTCAATATCACGGTTCCCAGGGACAGATGTTTGCTGGCCTGTGGACCCAGCCCGAACACCTCCAACACTTTCTCTTGAGACAGCTCGCTTTTCAAGTAGCTCCTCTCTTTCTTTCTAAGACCGATCCATCCTAAACCCTTCCCTCTGAACCCCTAGGCCAACAATGACCACACATTGCACTACAACACCCACGGAAGGCTCCAGGAACCCGCAACTTCTCAATAATGCTGAACCGAGTGAAATTTCCCAGTAAGCCCCTCCCCCGCCTGACTAATGCTTTCTTAGCTGGGCAATGCAATGCCCTATTTTTAAGGAACCTAGTCATTTGGTTTAGATTCTTTGTTTTATTTTAATGACCTTCTGAATCACCCATTTTTCTCCCTCTGAACTGATTCACTCCCGGCCACTTCCTTGCATTAAAATCCAACCCCTCCTTTAAGATTCAGCCCCAGTAAACCACCTTCCCCTGAAAATTATCCTCGCCCACCCCCTCTCCGGGAAGAAGCCCTCCCCTCCCAACCGCCCGCTCTGGTAGTTATTCTATTGTCACCATCACTATCGTAACGATAAAAAACGACACGCCAGGCACTCGAGTGGTTTCTTAGAACTCTCACGGGGACCCTAGGAGAAAGTCCTTCTTGCTTCCATATCACAGGTAGTGACATTGAGCCTCACGGAGCCTGAGCCTCTTGCTCAAGATCACACGAAGCAAGTGAAGAAGCCGAGATGCGAAGCCTGTCTGGCCAGACTCCAGAGGGGCTGTCCTGAGAGGCAGCTATGTGCGTGGGGCTCCCGGCTCCGGCGGGGATGACGGTGTCACCCCCACCCCCGACCGTAGGCTCCGTGAAGTGTTTGTCCCTGTGGTGGTGTGTGCAGTAAACATCTGCAGCGAAGAGCTGATGTTCCACAGACATTGAACAATAACCGGAGGACTTCCTGTCCCTTCCCTTGAGTTCATTGCTTGAAGCTTTACACAATTTTGCTTTCTTACAACATCAAGAGCTCGGTAGCAAAAAAACATCAATGCACACTGGATGAAGGCTATAAGGGGCGGGCTTGGACCTAGGAGATTCCAGTGAACCTATTTCCTAGCTGAAAAATCTTCCATAGGAAAAATTTCAAAGATCTAAAATCCTTTCTGCAGCTCGGGAGCAAGGCTGCCAGACAAGACCTCCTCATCACTTTTTTGGGGACGAACTAACAAAATCTAAAGAACGGTGCGGTTTACGTTCGCTCAACACACCTCTAAGGCGTGTGTTCTGTGGGCCAGGCTCTGCACTCACAGGCCCGTGCAGGAGACGGCTTCCTTTGGGTGCCCACCTGCTCCCTGCTCCTTCTGGGAGACAAGCTTCCTGCTGCCCCCGGGCCAGGCAAGGATGGAGCCTCAGGAACAGGGGGAGGAACGGGCAGTGCCCTGTTTGGTCAAAAAGGATCAGGGAAGAGAGATCTCTATGTGCCACCAAGCCTTCAAGAAGTGAATGCAAGCAGCAGAGCGGAGGCCTGGAGGAACTGGCTGGTCCCTCTCGAAATAAAAAGACAGCGCTTTGGGCCATGACGTGAGGATGGACGAGCAGACGCGCGGAGGAGGTCTGGGAAGGCTCATGAGGACAGGAAGTCAACTGGGGGCGGCGCCTTGAGGCACAGAGAGTTAAGGGTCCCCTGACCGTTCAGTGCGGTGCCTTTGACCGCAGACTCTCCCTCGTCTGCTACCAATGTTGCTGGCTCTGCTCTCTGGTCACTTGTCTTTCCTGACAGTCCTGTGCCCAGCCCTTCACTTACAACCTCACAGGGACGCTTTGTCTCCAGCGTGGCTTCTTGGTCCGATGCCGAGATGGCGAGCGTCACCTTTGGGCAGGAGCATTCTGCCGGGGAAGCAGCAGGGCCCAGGGGTTACAACGAGCCTCTGGTGCCAGGCTGCCTGGGCCGGAGGGTCTGCGGACAGCCTGCCATTATTTAATGGGACACTGAGTGCGCACCTGGCACTTTCCTGTCCCTGACCTAAACATAAGGTAGAGCAGAGCAGCCCCGCTGGACAGATGGGGAAACTGAGGCCCAGAGACACTAAGTCAGTTGCTCAAGGGGACAGGGAAGGGACATTTCATTGGCATGCCAAGGGAACTGCCCATCTGACCCTCTAAAGAGGGTAGACCAATGGACCCTCCTTAACTTGTGAGCTTCTTAACTCTCGGGTTTGGCCAGAAGGCCAGGGAGCCCTTACCCCTTCCTCCTCATGGTCAAGGGTGCAACTCAGACCTGCTGACAGCAAAGCAATAATGTAGTAGGAATGACGCAAGCAGCAGTTTGGGTTGTTGGGGATTCGCCATGTGCCCCGCACCCCGCCACGTGCTTTCTGTGTTTCTGCTTGACTTTTCCCAGCGTAATGGCTCCGGGGCATGGACTCTGAAGCCAGACAGCCTGGGTGTGAATCTCCGCCCTGACACTGACTGGCTGTGTGCCCTGAGACAAGTTACTTTACCTCTCTGGGCCTCAGTTTCCTCATCTGTAAAATGGGGCTGGTGATAGCACCTTATGATAGATCCCTAGCGCGTAGTAAATGGCATATAAATATGACTGTTCCATTTAAGAAATCTAACAGGAGCTTCCTCTTTCTCTGGTTCATGAAGGGTGAGTACGTACAAAAGAAACCTGGTAAGAGGGAAGGCTCCTTGTTCAGAACTGCAAGCCAAAGGGAAGACACTTTTCAATAAAGACGTGAGAGCAGATAGGTGTGCTCTCCATTCACAAATGGGGAAACAGAGGCTCAGAGAAGGTAAGTCACTTGCCTGAAGTCACACAGCCAACACGCAGCAGGAGGATTTGAACTCAGACCTGCCTGATGTCACAGTTCATGTCCTTCGTTCCAGTTCCAAAAGGGCCCGTCCTGGGGACAAGGAAAGATCGGGTGCCTGGCCCTGCACTGAAAATGGAAGTATGAGTCACCGTTGTCCCTGGGGGTGGCTGAGGAGTGAGAGGGGTCCAACACTGGGGCAGAATGTTCCGCCAGATGCGGAGGAACTGCTGCCAGCCCCACTCCATCTCTTTAATGCCGAGGAAGGGAGGAGGAGAGCAATGGGGAGCGGGGGTCACAGCCGGCAGAGCACAGCCTGGACTGGGGCCACAGCCTGGGGGGTGACGTCAAGCTCACACATCTGGCCTCTGGAATGCTGAGGCCCCAGAGGACAGGCCCGAGTTCTGCCCTCCTTGCAGCAGGCCCCTTGCCTGAAATGACCCAAGTGGCTTCGCTGAGAGGCGCCTCGGGCTTTCTAGGCTCTCCTGGACCAACCCAGGGGTGAAGTCTGCACGGGCACCCTTCCCCCAGTGAGGGGTTCCTGGCTGGGCCACCCAGGTGTCCTCATCCTTTGCCGACTCTGGGGGACGATAGCAGGCGCAATGCCCGGCACCTGGTGGGCACCAGGTCCACGCCCCTGCCACCCGAATCAGTGAACAAACGAGCACATCGGCTGAATGGCGTCCGGCGTGCGGTCAGCGGTCACCACCTTGCTGGTTATATGCATCGTGCCTGCCCTTCCTTTTCTGGTTCCAGTTCCCACCTGGCTCCAAGGAAAAGGGAGACCTGCCTGGCCTCTGCCCTGGGACAAACTGCAGGACGGCGGAGAAGGTGCTCAGCCTTTCGCCATCCTCCCGCCCAGGGATGGAGCTGCACCTGACTCATTTTCGATGCTTGTGCTGGTTCTTCTACCCGGGAAAGTTTGGGGCTGGCCACTGTGACTTGGTGAAATTGGTGATTCATTTTGGTCCCAAGGAACAAAAGCCCAGGTCTTCCCGAGATCCCCTCTGCCCCGGGAATGAGTCACCCTGCTCCCAAAGGCGCCCTTGTTCTCACTTTGCCTGGGCCCTCAGACACCAAACAGCTTCCACTTTTCTTTGTTGCTGGGGTGGAGGTGGGGGCGGGAGAGGTGAGTATATCAAGGGAAGACCGAGAAGAGGAGTTGAACTTCCATTCATGCAGTGGCCAGCACTGAAGGACCGAGTTCTCAACAAAGGCACATGTGAAGCCACAGCCGCGCGCCCTTCCTGGCCACCTTTCTCCGCCTGGCTGCCCCTCCCAGGGATCTCCCCCAAAGTGGGGAGGCAACCCACCCTCTGCAATCTGCTGGAATTTTAAAGAGTGCTCCTGATGACGCAATCTGCCCGGGGCACTAGTCACTGGGTCCCTGCTTAGATCAACCACATGACCTTGATTGCCTGCGGCAAAGCTCCTGCAATGGGCCACAAAGGAGATGACGCATGTGATGTGTGAGCGAGGGCCCTGGTGGCAGAAATCTCCTCCCCGAGTGCCACTGAGGAACAGGTGGGAGCTCTTGTGACTTGCGTCCTTGTCCCCACAGGAGAGTTCTGCTTTTCTGGAAGCCAGACCTGCCAAAGGCTGGTCCCTCAGCTACCTGGAGCTCGGCTGTGGGCCCAGAGGGACCAGACAGGAATTCCGAGGGGTGACGGAGTGTCACGAAGCCCAAGCACCATTTGGACGCATCGGATGAGACAGTCGGAATAAAGGGAGGTGGAAGCAGGATATCCTCAGAGGTGGTCATCTCAAACAGTGCGATGGGGGCTGAGTCACTTCCCTGCACTGGCCTGCAGGGTGGTTTTCTTTTTTTTAAATTAAATCAGTAAAATAGAGACAATAATTCCCCCCTCACAGGGCTGTCCGGACTTGGGCATGACCTCGTGATGACAAGCCCAGTCCCAGAAGCATGAGACTACCTTGCTCAGCCTTAGGGCGAGATGGCCACGATCCCCACCCACAGGCCTGCGTGAGGACCCCGAGATAATCAGCGAAGCATTCATGACGGGGGATCCTCACAGCCAATAACTGATGGCCGCCATCCCGTCCGGCACTGAGCAGTTCCCGGCACACGGCAGGTGTGCCCGCAGTGCTGGCTATTAAAAACACAAAAATAGAACCACCGGGCATTGACCATCAAAGGGTCAGTGAGGGAAGGCCCCCATCTTATTTTAGATTGCCCCCTTATTTTACCACAGGGGACATGGAGGCCCACAGGGCAGATCGCCCAGCCCGAGGTCACCATAAGGTCATTTTTGCCGGTCCAGAGCTCTCAACTGCCCCTGCTTCACCCAGCAGGCTGGGGCCATTCGGGGTGAAGCCCAACTCACAGCCTCAGTGGCTCCCTGGGGATCGCTGGGGGACTGCCCAGGGTGGGAACCAAGGGGCTTCAGGCGGATGGCGTCACCCAGAAAGAATTGGAGGGTAGCGGTGAGGACATGCCCCAGTGAATCAAGGTCACGGTCCTGCTTTCGGAAGCAATCCACGTGTGAGCATGTGCGAGCGTGAGGCTCAGAAACCACCACTCTCGATGATAACAGTGGCCACCATTTGGTGAGCACGGACTGTGGGCCAGGCCTGGGCGAGTGTACGCACCTTACACATCTTCCCGGCACCCCGTGGGGTGAGTGCTCTATTACCCCAGCCAACCGAGGCACAGAGAACCCAAGGAAGTGGGTGGAGGACCCCAGCTAGGGCATGCCAGGGCTGAGCAGGGGCAGAGAAGAGCACAGGTGAGATCAGGTGCGGGGCTGGCCATTACTGGCCTAGACTGTGCGGGAGTCAACCTGCCCACGGTCTGCGTCCTCCCGAGCATCGGAGGTGGGTAAGGTGGCTTTCGTGGGAATGCTCAGCCAGGCGAGGGACGTGGGTGGCTGTGGTCAAGACTCAGGGCCTCTGATCTGTGCCTGATGCGCTCGCGTTGGCCAGGCCCCGCCCCTCACTGGTGGTGCTCCCACCGAATAATGAGGCCAGGGTGAGCGGGGCGGTCTCGAAAAGTCCATTCAGTTGGCAAGGATGGCAGGCCTATGACCTACCAGTGTGACGTGGGCTGAGTCACTTCCCCCATCTGGGCCACACGTTCTTGTTTTCTTAATCAGTGAAACAGATAATAATTTCCCCCTCACGGGGCTTTCAGGACTTGGGCACGGTGCCCCAGTGACACCCCACCTGGCGGGGGTCAGGCTTGGGCTCTGGTCCGAGGGTCCAGGGGAGGGCCTGCTCCCAGTCTGGCCTCGAGCGGGTATCGGGCTGTGTCTCAGACCCCTGGTCAGCCCCAGCACACGCTGTCCCTGTGAGTCCCTTCCCAGAGCTGACAACTCACTCCTTCCTGCTCACCTGGGAAAGGTCTCCTTTGGTCCGTGTCCCCAGGCAAACCACTAGTATCGACATGCATCGGAAGACACTGTGTTGTGCCTTTCAAAGTCCCTTTGCAGACATTTTCTTATTTCACGTGAACAAAATTCAAAATTGTGAATAATAATTCAAAACAATAACACAGGTGCCATCTGCCGAATTGCAGGTGAAGAGGCCTCCAATCCCCACAGCGGCCCTTCCTTGGTGTACCTGCAGCTCCTGGAGCGTTTTGCGACTAGGAGACTGAGGTTTGGAGAGGTAGAGGCAGTCACAGAAGGTCACAGCCGGGAACGACAGAGCGGGCAGCGTCTCATTTGAGCCTCGGTTATTCCCACTCCAACGTCTGCACCGTGGACTATTCGTTCTCCTGGAGGACATACTCTGCTCCAAGCTCCCTACTAAGTGCTTCGGCGCATAGTGAGTGGGTCAGGCCTGTAAAAGTGGGGGTCTCAGTCTGTAAAAACCCCATAAGGTGGTATTACTGCTCACCAGAGGCAAAACGAGGGCTCTCTCTCTGCCTCCGTTCCACTGCCCCTAGCCCGACCGCTCCTCAGCTGCGTGACCTTGAGCAGCGACCGTCTGTGCCATGGCTGAGAAATGGGGAAAATATTAATTTCTGCCTCATTGCCCGGTTGTGATGAATTAATCAGGAACTGCACATCGGCCAGTTAGGGCCTGGCCCGGAGAGGGTGCTCTGTATGCTGCGCGAGTCCATCCATGTCCCACTCGTGAGCGTGTTCTGCAAAGCTGTCGTCACTGTCAACCTCATTTGACAGCCAAAGACGCCGCGGCTCTGAGGGCCCTGGTCTCTGAGGGCACAGAGTGAGAGGTGCAGATGTGTTCTCTTCCCCTCCAACCCCAGGGCGCCTGCGTTGTTGGGACCCTGCCCCGCTGGTTCGGGGTCAGCTTGCCAGGAACCAGAGCCCCTGCATGGGGTGGGGAAAGAGGCCCCCTAGGTTGCTGGCCCTGCAGCAGAAACTTCAGGAAGCAGGGCTGAGAGGACTTCTCAGAAGAGAGGGAGGTGGCAAGGGACACAACTTGTCCCAGTCTGAGGGCCAGAGGTCAGAGCCTGGCTCTCCAGGTGACCCCAGCCTCCAGCCCAGCCCGGCTCAGCCCTTGCATGAGGTCAAGGCCAGAGGTGAGGCCATGACCTGCCCCTGCCCAGACCCTTCTCCAGGCCTGCCTCTTCAGGCCTTCCCTGGGATATGCCTGAGACCGAGGCCTGAGTGAGGTGGCCCCGGCCGGACAGAAAGCTCTCTGTCCCCTTCACCATTCAGGTCCTTCGACAGCACAGCAGGGCCCATGCTTTGGGGCCAGGGGTCTTCAATTCCGGCCCGGCTCTCGTCCCTTTTGTGGAAACCCTGGTCCTGTGTCCATGTGGCTCTGAGCTCCGGTTTCCTTGTCTGTACACGGGGGAAAGAACAGTAATGCTGACTGGGAGCAGGTGGAGCCGTCCTCTCTCTGAACACCTGGTACAGAGCAGGTGTCCCAGAAATGCCAGTCCCTGTTCTTGTAGGTGGGAAATAGGTGTGGGGACTTTGGCCTTCTTAGGGCTGGGGGTGGGGCTTCCACAGTGCTTTCTGCTGTTTTCAGTGTCCTGGGGGTCTCGTTTACATCACAGACATGATCAGGGGCCTGCTCTGGGTCTAGCAGGGAGACCCTGACCGCAGCCCAGCTTTGAAGGCCACAGGGCGCCACGGGACCCTGAAATCCGGGGTCCTGTGTGGCTCAGGACCAGCACCCACGGGCCGCGCCTGGCCTCAGGTCCGCAGCCACGGCAGCAGCGGAGGTAGCCTGACACGGCCCTCACAGAGTGTCGTGTGGTGGTTACATTAGATAAGTGGGCTCTCTGTACCCAGATGCCTGGAATTTTCTCTGAAACACCCAGAGGCAGGGCCAGTCAGCTGTGTCAGAGTGAAGTCACCAGGATGACTCACCCCAGGACCGTGACCCACTGGAGCTGTGAGTCTAGACTCCTGAGGGGCAGCTGGCTTGGGGACCCAGTATCCCCTCACCCACCCCAACCTCAGAGCGTGCCTGCTTCTCAGCTACCCCAATCCGTGCTGGGGGAGCAGGCTGCCAGCCTAGAAGAGGCCCGGGGACTTCGGAAGGGATTTTGGAGGGCTGAACGGTGCAGCGGAGCCACCGTGGGGGCTGTGCCTCACTGACTCAGCCCCCACCTTGACCTTTCCTTCCCACAGGCTATTTTTGGGCGTTTCCTGTCCCTTGAATAGGTAACGAAAAAGGAAGCGAAAGAAGCCCAACATGTGGCTTCTTTAACGGCTGGCAAGTCATTGTCTTCATTACTAATTTTTAAAATGATCCACGCTTGGAGGGAAAAATGGCAGTGCTGGAGCAGCGTAGACATGGACCTGCATGGTCAATCACAGGCCCACTCAGGGCTTTTTTTTAAAAAAGGCTCCTCGGGAGCAGGGGTTGCACAGGGCAGGGGAGAGAAGCGGGGGCGAGGGAGGACATGGGGACAGCTATAACAGAACAACAATTGTAAAAAAAGGCCAGGAAGCCACTCTATATACCTCAGTCTTGCAAAGACATCTATTGAGCACCTACTGTGTGCCAAGTATTGTGCAGATCCCTCAATAACATACGCTGGACGTTACAGATAATGCTTTAGGAAGGTCGTTTTCGGCCCCAGCTGGACATGGAACCCTTGGGAAGGTTTTGAAAGTGCCCATGGCCAGGCCCCGCCCTAGGTGAGTTGCATCGGCAGCTCTGTGGGAGGGACCCAGGTGTCCACTGCACGGAAGGCCCTTGCTCTCGACGCCTCCCAGCATCTGGGAGTGGCGGCTGGCCCTCCGCGTGGTCAGGAGTTTCAACTTTGGCATGTGACAGTGCTGCTTTCTGTCCGGGAAAATGAAAAATAATAATAATAAAAGATTTCTTTTTTAAGGCAAAGAAATATTCCTTTCGTGTATCATAATGTCAGATTCTCTCTCTTTCTCTTTGGGAAGGCCACTTTGCCAGTGCCAGGACCCGGGTGGGCTGGAGGCTCCCCAGTCCCCTTGGGCAGAGAAAAGTGTCAATAAGGACCGGAGGATGCAGCTCCCAGGGACCCGAGGGTGCTCTGTCCAGGGAGCCTCGCCAGTTTATCCTTGAGCAAATAAGGTCATGCGTCTCCTACTGTGTTCAAACCATATAAAAAGAATTTTATAAACACCCTCATTCTGGTACTCTTTGTTTTTTTAATTATAAACCATGCTATAAAATTTTGGCCTAACCCAAGGTTTTTGAAGATTTTTCCCCCTATGAATTCTCCTAAAAGTTTTATTGTCTTAGCTGCCTCAGGGAAGTCAAGGACCATTTTGAGTAAATTTTTATGTGCGGGGTGAGGGAAGGGCCTAAAGCCTTCCCCTGACAGATAGGGGGGCAGCCACACCCCCCAGCACTATTTGCCAAACATATCACCCTTCCCTTTAATGAACTTCCTCGGCACTTGGGTTAAAAATCAGCTGACCATGAAAACAGTCACTAAAACTGCAGTAACTACCTAATAATATTCTAATAACTATGTACAGCGTCAGATGGGTGCTAGACTTACTGGGGTGACCACTTCATAAAGTATATAACGGTCTAATACTATGGTGTACCCCTGAAACTAATAATAATATCGTATGTCAACTGTAATTGGAAAATAAGTGAGTTTTAAAAAATAAAGAAAGAACACCATAACTTTCCACTGCCTGGTTGCTCGATGTACCCTTCGATCAAATACACAATGGCTCTGTTACAATCTTCTTCTCTGTCCTTCAGTAGAATCTGAAATTATTGGGTCTAAATTAGAGAACAGAATGTTAGCCCTCATAACTGGCTAGTGCTTACAAGATGTATCAGAAAGATATCCTTTGGATTGTTCATTAAGTAAAATAACTTAGGCCAATGTAAGGCTGTTTCTCTTGACTCTCTACGCATGATTCCCAGGGATTGGCTCGCATATCAGATTAAAATCAGTCAGCAGGGCCGGGAGAGCACAAATGTCTGTGGACTTGGCAGACTGCTGGGACCCCGGTCACCTTGTCTGTGGATGGGGGCCTCCTCGAGGGGACAGCATGAAGGTGAAGGGACTGGCTGCTGCAATAGTGCCCAGCATCCATGGTAAGCCCTGGATCATGTTCACAATTTTCACCACCTTGGCTGAGCCAGCTGTTTTTGCTGACCGCTTCCGATTCACCCGGTGTTCACCTTCGGGCAATGTGACCGAACCACGCCGTGTCCTGACAAATTTCAGGAAGGCAGAAGGTTGAAAGAAGAATGCCATCCCTGAACACCCGAGCACCCCCCGCATAGACTCAACAACTGCTAACGTTTTGCCATATTTAATTAATTTGTGTACTTTCTTCTGCACACATAGAGCACAGCGCTAATTGCTAGATTCTTCCGTGTGCATCTTGAAAGAACAAGATATTCTCTTAAGTCACCACCTCAATGAACACGTCTGTAATGTGGTCTAACACCCGACCCGTATTCCATCGCTCTTGTCTCGGCAGGGGTGCTGTCAGATTCTGGGATGTGTGCCAATCTGATCGTTTTCTTTTCTCTTCCTATGATTACAAACGAGCATCTGTGTCCATGGTCATCACAGTCCTGCTGCGGCTCCTGTTCTGTGAACCGTCTGCCCGTGGCTTTAGTCCATTTTAAAATATTGTTTGTCTTTTTTGTCTCAATTTTTAAGAACTCCTTAAATCTTGGTGAAATGAGCCTTGGTCTCTAAGTTACAGATATTGTCTCTCATTTGGCTTTTTAAAGAATTTAACTTTGCTTACGGAGCTTTTTTTTTTGCCATAAAAAGTTTTTTTTTTTTCTAATTTAGCTTTAATTTTTATGCAGTTGGATTTATCAAGCCTTGTTTGTACTGTTTCTGCGTGTTGCGTCTTCCCTCTCGGGGAATAAAGGAAACCCTTCACATTTTCTTCTACAAGTTATAAGTTTCCTTTTTAACATTTAGATCTCTGGCCCATTTGGTATTCATTTAGGTGTTTAGAATGGGGTGTGGGCCCACTTTTCACCTTTCCTTTTTCCCCAAATGACTGTCTAATTGTCTCAAGATCACTTATTTAAAAAGTCCCTCTTGTCCCGGTGATTTGAGACGCCACCTTCATCACACACCAGATCTCCAAATATCTGGACCTTCTGTTCTCCTCCATTGGTATCTGCGGCTGTTCACGTGCCAGCTGCCCACTTTAAACTGCCGAGACTTCGTGGCTTACCCCTACCATAATGCCCTTCTTTTTAAATTTTCCTGACTATTCTTGACTGTTTATTCTACCATAGCAACTTCGGAATCAACTTGTTTAACTCCAGAAAAAAACAACAATATTTTCATGAGGCGCACATTAAACAGATGTATTGACCTGGGCCAAATGGGCATCTCTGGGGCCCTGAACCTAATACTTATTATCAGGGGGCTATCTTTGGGTTATGGGTCCTGCTCGGGGTTGAGTTGCGTCCCCCAGAAAGTTGATGTGCTTAAGTCTTAGCCACCAGGACCTCAGAGTGTGGCCTTATTTGGAAATATGGTCTTTGCCGAGGTAATCTAGTTAAAATGAGGTCACGAGGGTGGGACCTGATCCAATAGGACTGGTGTCCTCACACCAAGAGGAAATCTGGTCACAGGCACACACACAGGGAGGACACCACAGAAAGATGGAGGCAGAGATCGGGTGATGCCTGTACAAGCCGAGGCACTCCAACAATGGCCAGCAAACCGCCAGCCTCGAGGGGTCAGGCCTGGAGCCGATTCTCCCTCAGAGCCCTCGGAGGGAAGCGACCTGGCTGGCCCTGCTCTCGGCCTTCTGGCCTCCAGAGCTGCGGCACCACATGTTCCCGTTGTTTTAAGCCACTCTGCTTGTGGTGCATTGTTACAGCAGCCCTAGAAAACCCCTACAGAGCCCCCGGAGGATCTCTTTTGGGCCAGAAATGAGGAGCCAGCCATGACTTTGGGACATGCAGAGGCATTGGTATGCTTTCCTGTCCATGACACTGAGCAAGCTCCACCAGGCCTGTTTCTTGCCTGCCTGGAGTTGGACGAGGGAACCAATGAATGCATTAGAAAGCTGGAGGTGTGACTTCACTCTCAATAGGTGGCCCAGCCCTTGGAGGTCAAGGCCAGTGAATGAATCATTTGTGCACTGTGGCCCAGTGAGTCAGGGAGCACGAGTCAGAAAGCCTGAGTAAGGGGCATATCTCCTTTTCCTTTTCCTTTTGAAGCCAGAAGGAGCCCCCTAAAAGTCATCATCCCAAGAAACAGTGACATAAGCCGACAAGCCACCCTCATGACACACACACTGTGTGCTGTGGAGAGATAAGGACAAAGCGCTTAGGAACTGGTGGGAGAGAGCCCGAGGCATCCAGCAGAGCCGCTTACCCAAACTTAGGACAAGTTAGTAGAGGTAGGTGTAGTGATACCTGCCCCACAGGGTTCACACTGGAGTCACACAAGAGGAAAGGACCAGAACGCACTTGACAAAGAGCCAGGGTCATAGCAAGCGCTCAAGTATTAGTCATAAGGGCTTCCCTCAAGTCACATCCATACAAACGCGAAATTGGGGATGCACAGTTTCTGAGTCTCCCGACCACAGTTCTCAACACACCCCCTGCCGTTTCCTCCTTCCTTCAGGGAAGGGTTTGGGATAGACACACTGTGACCTCACTGGCTCCCTCCAACACCGATTAGTGTTTCCTAATTATGAAAATGAAATTATGTCTCAATTTACCCTCTGTCTTTAAAACGAAAAGTTAACAACGGAAAGCTGTTACTTCTCCCCCAAGTCAGCTCCCTGGGCCCCTGGCCAGGGCGTGGTTTGAGGCCCCTGTGCGCTCAGCACAGGGACTGCCTGAGTCACTGAGGCCCTGCTACTTCCTGGTCCCTCTCCTGGGCTAGTCAGTGTTTGTCTAAACAAACCTGCTTTGAGGTTTGTGTTGGGGACCAAGAGAGGCAAGACCCCAGGTCCTTACTCCCAGGCTAGTAGGACAGACAGAAAGGGTCAGCCCCAGGGACACAAGCTGCCTGGGGTCCCATAGTGAATCAAAAAGTTGTGTCTTGGGGTTATTACGGTCCCATTTTTTTTCCCCCTTTTCTTTAGAGAGAGGGGAAGGGAGGGAGCAAGAGAGGGAGAGAAACATCAATATGCGGTTGCCTCTTGTGCCTCCCACCAGGTCCTGTCCCGCAACCCAGACATGTGCCCTGACCAGGAATCGAACTGGCGACCCTTTGATTCACAGGCAGACACTCAATCCACTGAGCCACACCAGCCAGGGCTACTGTCCCATTTTATAGGGGAGGAAACGAAGGCTCCCAGGGGAAAGTGGTGAGTGACAGAGGCCTCCCTCTCAGAGGTATTCCATCCAGACATTTCTACCTGACCTCTGTGTCTCTGGTAGACACCCCCTCCTCGGAGCATCTCTCCCGCACAGGCCCCTCCCAGCTGAGTGAGGGCCCTTTGTCCGACCTCTGACCTCTCCGACATCCACCCTGGCACTTGGCACCTAGGTTGTCCCTGTTTGTTAGCCAGGCTGTCCCCTGCCAGAATGACTACTGGTTGAATGACTGCAGAGTTTTAACTCATGTCCACCCTAAACCTTTTTACATTACTTATTCCACTGGATTGAGAACGGCAGCAATTCTAAGGCCCCTCTTCAACGTATGCACCATTAAGAAAGAAAAACGCTGTAAATTAACTACGATAGTCCACTGTGAGGAATGTTCAAATGTGAAAAAGGTGCCTATTATAAAAAGAAAGAAAGAAAGAAAAAAAAAGCGGCCAAAATGGAGTTACTTTTGCTAAGCTGTGCCACCAAACCAAACTTCACAACCCAATCGCAGTTCAAGTCTCTCCCAGCAGTGGGATTTTAAACCCATCAGTCTGTAGGAGAGAGCTGACCTGCCAGAGGAGACCCCAGCCTTCCCCTGAGGGGAAGGTGTCCTTGCCGGAAATAATCCACTTTTTCAACGTCCTTGTCCCACCCTCTTTCTGCCGATCAATACCTTCCATCCTGCTCCACCCCTCCAGACACCTTCTGGCTGCCAGAGAGGGTGCCGCCGGAGGCACGGTTGGCTTAACAAAGCCAATTCGATCTCCCCACGCATGCCACTGAATTTTGTTTTTTAACGTGCCTTAGGACCAAGGAAACTGTGAAAGCAATAACTGCTTTTAAACCTATTCTAGGGAAAGGAGACTTTCGGGAACATCCATGTATCCATAACAACAGTTCACCGAACACTTGCCCTGTGCCGGGCAGGGTTGCAAAGTGCTTTCTGTCCATGACTTCGTGTCGCCTGATATCGGGGCGTGGCAACCTTCTCCTGCAAGGGGACAGGGTCTGTTTTAGGCTTTGTGAACCACACAGTGTCACAACTCACCCCCACCCCCCCATTGCAATGCCAAAGCAGCCTCAGTGGACAGATAGTAAACGCATGGATGAGGCTGGGTTTATTTACAGACACAGAAATGTGAGTTCTGTGCAACCTTAACATGTCACGAAGTCTTCTGGCTTTGGTTTTGCCCCTGACCATTTACAATGCATGAGCCGTTCTTAGCATGTGGGTCAGGCATGTCAAGAGAGAGGGGCTGCCTGTGGTGCACGGGCTCTACTTTTCTGACCCCGGTCTCCTAGGATCTTCATAGCATCTCTACACGACATTACCCTCATTTCACACGGGAGGACACTGAATCTCAGAGAGACACAGTAACTTGCCCAACGACACACAGCAGGTGCGTGCTCAAGCCGGGCTTCCAACCCGGGCAGTCTGCCGCTGTGACTTAAGTTACCCTAAATAGAAATGGGGTTCAGCCCGGCTGGTGTAGCTCAGTGGATTGAGCGTGGGCTGGGAGCCAGGGGATCCCAGTTTGATTCCCAGTTGGGGCACATGCCTGGGTTGCAGGCCAGGTCCCCAGTGAGGGCCATGTGAGAGGCAACCATACATTGCTCTTTCTCCCTCCTTTCTCCTCTCTCTAAAAATTAAATAAAATAAAATCTTAAAAAAAAAAAAAAAAGAAAGAAATGGGGTTCAGCCTACCTATGGTTGCCTGGTAATATTTTTAACTTTTGTTCCTGATTACAAAAGTTCCACATTTGTGTCGAAAAAGTCAAACCAAGCAGAGTTATAAGGAAGAAAATGAAAGTAACCCCGCCCTCCAGAGATAAGCGCTTAACGGTCCAAACACACAGCTCATACAACGCGGGCCAGGGCTAGCATGCTCTGGACACTGTGTGACTTGGAATAGGTTGCCTAACCTCTCTGGGCCCTGTATCAAAGGAGCAAAGATGACACAGTTCTGCAGGCTTTGCAAGGGTTGTGCAATAGTCCTGGCTCTGTCCTAACTGCCTGGGCGTGGCGGGTGAAGTCACCTCGTGCCAGCTCCCCAGGATGGGCCAAGTGGCTGCTGAGTCTCTCTGCTTGTGGCTTTCCCAAATCCCAAGCAGTGAGCGACTTTGGAGAGGCAGCAGGGACACCAGGGCCTGAGTGGGGAGTCCTAGGAAGCTCAGACTCCTTCCAAGGCTGGTGCCAGGGACCGCTCTGCCCAGAGAGCAGAGCCCTAGCAAACTGGGCGTCAGGGACTTAGGCCAACACTGCCGCCGAGGGTGCAGAGGCCTCAGCAGGCTGAGGGCCCGACGGCAGGACGGCTGGGTCCGTGCCGTCTCTCCAGCAGATGGGCCCAGGGTCTGCGCCTGCGTCTAATGAGTACCCGCTGTGGGACCATGGGCATGTCCCCTCTCTGAGCCCGTTTCCTTACCTGTGAAATGGGGACAATGACAACCTCAGGGAGTAGTCCAGAATCCCATCATGATCAGTTCATGAATTGCCACCCGTAATGCAGGGAAAAGGCCTAAGTGGCCATTTCTGTCCCCTTCTCTTCTCATACTTTTCAACGGTGCACTTTGAAAACACTCTTCTACCATGCCACAAGTTGTGGACCTACTATGTGCCGGGGCTGCACCCCAGGTGGGAGGGTGGGGTGACGAGCACGACTGTGGAGCCAGCTCCCTCTCCTGAGCGCACCCCGGACCAGGCTGTTTCTCACACAGGGTCTTCCTGAGCCCTACACGGATCGGACCGTATTCTCAGCTTACGAATGGGGAAACTGAGGCTCAGAGTCATAAGGCCTCCTGCCCAAGGTCACAGAGCAGACGGTGAGCTGCGGCTACTTCCTGTGCTCTGTGAGAGGGCCACTCTTGAGAAAGAGTGACCCCAGGACAGATCCAAAGGTGACTTTGAGGGCAGTATTTGGACAGTGCGTGTCTGGTAATGCCAACCCTAGCTACTCTGCGTCTCCCCACCGCCCGTAGGGGTGCGTGTTATTATCTCCATCACAGGAAATGGGGAATGGAGACTCAGTGAGGGGAAGTAACTTCCTCAAGGCCACACCTGAAGGGTGGGGAGTCCTGGCCTGGCCTTCTGAGTTCAAACCTGCACCACCACCCCGCACTGTCTCCAGGTCTGTTCCTGGGCCCATCGAAAACCGAAGAGTCCAGGTCAGGAAGGCCCAGTTCTGTCCTGAATCAACGTCCATCGTCTCACGCTCCTTGGTGGCCCGCTGCCCCCCAGGCCCACCATCCTGGCCCCTCGCTTTTTCCGTAGTCACCGCAGACCAGGTGGCACAGGGCCCCTCTGCGGCTCCACCTCCAGCCAGAAGCAGCATCTCCACTGCCTGGACTGGGGGCCTCAGTGGCTACGCCTTTATCACCAGACCCCCTGCCCCAAGTCATTGTGTGTTAGCTGGCCTCAAGGAGGGACCTTTCCCTGAGCTGAGCCTCTGTCCCTACCACACCTTCTGGTGCCCTGCGGTGACTTCTCCCTGAGCACCGCTGCCAGATCCCAAAACACACAGAGAGGCATGCCGTTGTACCAACTGCGCTTCTGGGAAGGGGGGGCTCAGAGATGTAGTGAGTCACGAGAAGATGGGGTGTGGTGGGCTTGGGTTCCTTAAACCCACCATCTCTCACCAGGGCCTCAGACCATCGTGAAGTAGGCAGTTGTAAACCCCTTGTACAGAGCGTGCTCAGAGGCTCAGTGCGGGGAAAGTGGTCGCTGGGATCACCCAGCAGCAAAGTGACCATGTGCGGTGCAAGCGATTCTCTTTCCAGGAAAGGATAAAGAGGAAAAACCCAGTGCTGAGCAGACACCTGACCCCAGGGCCCCACTGTGCCACCACCACCAGATATATGTATGAAAAAGTTTCTTTTAATGAAAACATTTTTTTTTAATTTTCAAAAGTTTTCTTTTTAAAAAAATGTAGAGAGAGGAAGGTATCGTGAATGCTCTTGGTAAAAAAAATGCTGTGAAAAGTCAGCAGCTGTAACATTTTATGATTCATGTAAAAAATATGTTGAGTTCCTCAGCTGAATAAGTAATATAAACAAAACAAATTCTTTTCTTTTTTTTTTTTTAAGATACAGGGTGGGTGTTGCCATTTTCTGAGGACCTCTGCTGCCGTAGGCCAGTGTTTATCCGAAAGTGGAAAACGCCCTTGGAAAAAAACCACTTAGCCCTGAAATCTTCTAGAACTTAGGCAGAAGGTTAGGACATGGGTGAACACCAGCGACGCAAAGCAAATGCAGAAGTCGCCCCTGGTGATACAGTCACAGATGAACGATATAGGGTGCCCGTGAAATCCCCCCTCCCTCTAAAAGGGGAAGAAACCGCAGAATGTTCCTGACTTGGCACCCCGACCCAGTGTTGCAATGTTTATGTTTGTGTACTGAGCTCGCCGGTGCCACCGCAGCGGACTCCACCGCCCACGGGCCGTCACTGGGGCTCAGGGCGCCGGTGACCCAACGGGGTCTTCCCAAACGTTTGTCCAGGTCCTGGAGAGCCTCCTTAAGCGCCGTGGGATTTGATTTCGAATTCAGCCCACAGAGATGACGAGAACCAGGGCGAGAGTGTCAGGGTGGGCTCTGTTCCCAGTTGGAACCCCCAATCAGTACATATTTGTAGAACTGAGATGGGGCAGTTCCATTTGTCTTAAGCAAACGCGTCCATAATGTGTGTCTGGTGGCCCCCGGGAGGGCGCTATCACCTTCCCAAACGTCCAGTCCCTCAATCCACAAGCGTTTGGCGACCCTCAGATTTCAGTCCCAGGAACCGCCTTCCTCCGCTAAGGCTTCTAGGGACCATCCACAAAAGGTCTGAATGGAAGGCAGTTTCGTTATTAAATGTACATTTTTTTTTAACAGGAAATTCTGGGAAACAGGAAAACATTTCCCTGAAGCCCCCACCCCAACGCACCTCGGTTGTTTTTGTAAGAGCATTTCTAGGGACAAATTTCTTAAAATGTTCTCCAACTCCCGTTTCAGGCTCCTCTTTGTTTCCCTCCCCCAACCCCCACCCCTAGCAGTGTAATGCTGGGCAAGTAAATCGCTTTCCCTCGGGACTCTGCCCCTAGTTGAGGACGAGGAAATGAGAAAAACGGGCACCCGCATACGCAAAAGCGCAGGAAGCCCCTTTCCGCTGCGGTCCGAGGAGGAGCGGGCACACCAGGGGGGAGGGGAGGGGGAGGCCGGTGGTACGCCCCATCCCGCGCCGCACCCGCGCCCTCCCCGCTGCTCGCACCGCCGCCAGCCCTCCGCTAGCACCACGTCCTCCTCCGTTCCTCCCTTTTGGGCCTGAGCGGTGCAGGCCAGGTCCCCGGGGACACGCCAGGCGCAGGCCGGACGGCCGGGCGGGGAACCGGGACCCGAGCCAGCGCGCGGCCAGCGGATCTCGCTCCGAGGTCGATGACGTCTTCGCCTCTGGCTCCGCCGGCGCCAAGCCGGGCAGGGCGGGTGACGTCACCATCACCGGTCACGTGACTGCCATTCACCAAACAAACCCCCTCCCCCTCCGCGCTCACTTAGCCCCTCCCCCGGGGAAGCTACATATAAAGCGGCTCCCGCGGGCCAGGTTCGCTGCGAAGGACACTGGGACTTAAGTTGCGAGGCGAGTCAGAGGGCAGTCAGGGAGCGTCAAGGAAACCCGCACCAGAGCCTCTCGCCCAGTTCAAAGGCAGTTTGGCGTTCCACGCAAAGAAAGTCACCAGCGTCGGGCTTCTCCTCGAAACCCGTCGCCTCCCTGCCCTTGGCTCCGAGGACAAAGAACACAGCAAGGCTTGCACGCTGGGGGCGCTGGGACCGGCCATGGTCATGGAGGTGGCCTCGCTGGACGCCGGAGGCCTGCGGACGCTGCTGCGGGAGCGCGCGGCGCAGTGCCTGCTGCTAGACTGCCGCTCCTTCTTCGCTTTCAACGCCGGCCACATCGCTGGCTCGGTCAACGTGCGCTTCAGCACCATCGTGCGGCGCCGGGCCAAGGGCGCCATGGGGCTGGAGCACATCGTGCCGAACGCCGAGCTGCGCGGCCGCCTGCTGGCTGGCGCCTACCAAGCTGTGGTGCTGCTGGACGAGCACAGCGCCGCCCTGGACGCCGCCAAGCGCGACGGCACCCTGGCCCTGGCGGCCGGCGCGCTCTGCCGCGAGGCGCGCGCCGCGCAAGTCTTCTTCCTCAAAGGTGCGCCCTCGGGGAAGCTTGGGGAGGGCTGTCAGCCCCCTGCCGCCACAGGCTGGGGCGGGGCGGAGGGGTTTGAGTACATCTGGCCCTCAGCTCCTGCCCCACCTGGAGCTCCGGGGCGCCCGAGTCGTATTCTGGGGACTTGTCATTGGCTTTGTTTGGCTCCAGAACAAAGACTCTGGGGTAAACTTCCAGCCCCGATGGGTGGGGGAGTTGTTTGAAGGTGCACTGTCCCAGCGGTACTAATGGAAAGAAATCTCTTTGTATTCCTAGGAGGATATGAAGCTTTCTCAGCTTCCTGCCCAGAGTTATGCAGCAAACAGACGACCTCCATGGGGCTCAGCCTTCCTCTGAGTACTAATGTCCCCGACAGCGCCGAATCGGGGTGCAGTTCCTGCAGCACCCCACTCTACGATCAGGTTAGTAGCAGGCGGTAGCAGAGGGGAAAAGAACAGCTGGCAGATGCCTGAGAGAGCAGTGTTAGTGAGACTGTAGAAAGTGACCTGCCATTGTGTCTTTCACGGAGGGGACACAGGGATATTATTTATCCTGTGGTTAAGTGGTCTGCTTTAGCTGAGCCCCTTAACTGCTGACACCGCAGAAATGACCACTGGCTTTTCGGGGCAAATGGGTTTAGTCCCCTATTTATTTATACTCCAACAACCATGCTGAGAGAGGTCACCCAGTTTCTGAAACTGACTTTTCCAGTGGGGAGTTTTTGTGGGTGTGGGTACCAGCATGGACTTTGAGCAAAGCTTGACAAGTGTTGGCTCCTTCCGGATTTCAGGGTGGCCCAGTGGAGATCCTGCCCTTCCTGTACCTGGGCAGTGCCTATCACGCTTCCCGCAAGGACATGCTGGATGCCTTGGGCATCACAGCCTTGATCAACGTCTCGGCCAATTGTCCCAACCATTTTGAGGGTCACTACCAGTACAAGAGCATCCCTGTGGAGGACAACCACAAGGCGGACATCAGTTCCTGGTTCAACGAGGCGATCGACTTCATAGGTAAGTGAAATGGATGCCGGAGACTTCTGCCTCACTCCCCCGATCTTAGCCACTGAGCCCAACACTATGGCTAGGACTTGAGTGACATTTTGTAGGCCTTCCTCCAGACATCAGATATCAGTTTGGTGTGGATGACATCCCTGCGAACAATGATGTTGATGTCCCACTTTACAGATTAGCAAACTGGGACTCAGAAAGTTTAATTGATTCACCCAGCATCCGTTTGCTTAGTGGAGGGCCAGCCAGTCTGGATTTAAGTGCTGTTCTTTGCACAGTGCCTATATTGCCTCCACAAAGTGTCCGTGATGGCAGGAGGTGACGGTGACCATCTCTGCACCAGATGCACGTGACAGTTCTTAGACGCCCTATGCCAGGGGCTGGGGTCGTTCTCCTGAGCTGTTGAGTAACCAGCTGCTCTTTGTTTTCCAGATTCTATCAAGAATGCCGGAGGAAGGGTGTTTGTCCACTGCCAGGCGGGCATTTCCCGCTCAGCCACCATCTGCCTCGCATACCTCATGCGGACTAACCGAGTCAAGCTGGATGAGGCCTTTGAGTTTGTGAAGCAGAGACGAAGCATCATCTCCCCGAACTTCAGCTTCATGGGCCAGCTGCTGCAGTTTGAGTCCCAGGTCCTGGCCCCCCACTGCTCGGCAGAGGCTGGAAGCCCGGCCATGTCCGTGCTGGACCGGGGCACCTCCACCACCACTGTCTTCAACTTCCCTGTCTCCATCCCCGTCCACTCCACGAACAGTGCCCTGAGCTACCTTCAGAGCCCCATTACGACCTCTCCCAGCTGCTGAAAGGCCACGGGAGGTGATCTGCACAACCCACCGGGACTCCAGGCTCCTTCTTGAGAGGAGAAGACAATGACTCCAGGGAAGGGGCCCACGAGGGCTGGTCCTTATTTATTTATTCATTTCACCCGAGTTCCACTGGGTTCCTGAGCGGTCACAGGGATGACTGAGCGTCCAGGCATTTGCTGAACTCAGCACATTCGGGGACCAATATATTATGGGTACATCAAGTCACCCTGACAACAAGGGGCAGAAGAGAAAGGACTCCGTGTGTGAGCCAGTTTCTTTTCACTTGCCCCAGTTTTTTTTGTAGAAACTTCATGCTTGACATACATTACCAGTATTATCATTCCTGACGACACATACACATATGAGAACATACCTTATTTATTTTCGTGTGGGTGGTCTGCCTTCACGAACATCGGTGTCGACTCCTAGAAGAACCAAATACCTCAATTCTTGCGTTTGAGTACTGTAATGCCCTGTAAATACATCCTGAGCAGGTTTGTGCTGGGCACTGATGGAAAGCACCAGTGTTTTGGTTTTTAGTTGCCAGCAGTTGTATATTTCCCCATTATTTATGACCTGAAATAATATATTTCTTCTTCTAAGAAGACATTTTGTTACGTAAGGATGACATTTTTTTATACAGCAGAATAAATTATGGCATTTCTATTGAACTGTCAATGCTTGCTTTTTTTTAGATTTTATTTATAGGGGGGAGGGAGGGAGGGAGAGAGACACCACCCCCCCAGCTGGGGTCCTGACCCACAACCCAGGCACGTGCCCGGAAGGGAACCAGCAACCTTCCAGTTCACACAGGCTGACAAGCTCAACCCGCTGAACCACACCAGCCAGGGCGATGCTTGCTTTGTTATCAGCCTCTTGATCCTTGTCCCTCTAGTGATGACATTGGGGATCTGATGCCACACCGGGGCAGTCTAGGTTGTAATGTAGGTAGAGAAGTCATGAAAAGCCAGGTGCTGTAGCTCAGCTGTTAATATTGGATCCAAATGTCCCTCCAGGTAACCCCAGCCACGTCACCCAGGGTGCCTGTGTCCCCGGAGCCAAAGCTGGAAAGATGGCTGCTTGGGTCACCTTCCCCGGGATCATATAAAAAGCCTCCCTTTTCCCTGGGAGCTGTGCTTGTTTTGAGGGCGATAGTTTTCCAAAACACTGGACGTCACTGCGGTCCTACTACATTCGAGGCGGTGTGGGCTCCCTGCCCCCCAGGCAGGTCTGCTGCAGAGATGCTGACACCCGAATGGCAGAGCGGCGGGATTTGGGGAACTGGGCCCCCATCTGCTTACCTTTCCAATTCTACGTGCTTTGCGCTTTTCTCATGGGCTCTCTTGTTGCCTTTGAAAAGACCAGACCTTTAGTTTTGTGAAAATACTACCTCAGATGGTTAAAAACCCAAGCACTATAAGCCAATACAACACAGACAAATGACCTGAACACCCCACCCCCAGCCTGGCCATTATTGCTGCACCAGAACCTCCGCCTATTGGTGCCCAGTGCCTTTGGTGGCTGCCTGCAGCTCACTCCTGGCTCTGGTTTCATAATTTTGTTCAAGAAGCTAGGCAATGAAATCCAACCTGCTCTAAGGCAACTTTCTGGATTTTTACTCTCTCTTGCCAAACAGTCCAAAACAGAGAAGGTGTCGTTGACCACTAATCCATTAGCCAGTCTATTATAGTGTTGAATTAAATAGCAGTGAACTTCCTGCATTTCTGACCCCTTAGCTCCGGCCCCCACTCTTTGTTTCTGGACGGAGGGCTGTAGGGAGTAGGAAAGAACATCCTACTAGGCTTTTCCAGTAGCACCCTGAGGGGTGGGCTTGGTCCAGCCCTGTCATTCAAGGCCTTGACCTTTCCCCATCAGTTCACCATCTGCCACCTGACTCCCGGGGCCTGAAAGATCCTTGTGTTCTAAGGTCTGAGAACTTAGCCTGGGCTGGCAAGCTCATTTCCTCGGCTGGGCTTCCGATTTCACGCCTTTCAAAACAAATCGTACCAGTGTTTTTTAATCAAACCCTAGACATTGACTATTGCCAATCTCTCCCTTCGTGGAAATGTACCAGTGGCTTCGAGTCTGTGGCAGATGCCATGGCCGACTTCCCCGTGGGCTCCGGCCATCACTCTCTGCTTGGCAGGCTCTGGCTGGACCAAAATTAATCTCCACTGTGATCCGTGCAGTGGAAAAATACAGCGGCCGCCTGGGGAGCCTACAGTGCAAACGGCTCACTCGCCTCCCCCAGCACCAACTCCTGCTCCCGCCACCCCAGCAGGGCCAGCACCACCACCTCCTCCCCAGGGATCTGACGCCCGTCTTCAGGCCCTCCAGAAAATGTCACTTTTGGCCTGAAACTGCTTTTCGTAGGGAAACAGAAATGTGCCTCCTGATGAAAAGGAAGATGCCTTAATTATTATGAAATGGCTGGCTCTCCGTGGGAGACTGAATAGAGACGAGCCAATCATTGAATGCTGACAGTGAGGTGGTGACTGCCGGCCACCTTCCCATCAGACCTGTAACGCCAACACCCACTGGACAGAGGAGGCTCGGGGAGGTGAAGCAACAGCCCTTTCATTCTAGTTCAAGGTCGTACAGCAAGTAAGGGACATTGCAGAGACTGGAACCTGGGTCTGTAGGAAGAGTGGGGATCCCAGCCCTACTTCAGAAGATGGCTTGAGGGAGTGGGGAAAAGACGAGCTTTGTAACCAACCAGGAGTCACCACGGTCTTCACATGTAATTTCGGAGTGGAAAAGCTATGTATCCTTTTGGGCCTCAGTTTCTTCATCTGTAAAACGAAGAGAATAAAACCTGATTCCCTTGTGAGGAAGAGATGGGCTTACGAATATCAGAGCCTGGCAGGGAGTAAGCCATGGAGAAATACTAGATCCCTTCCCCCTCTCCCAGTGACCTCCTGCGACCATGGGTCTCAATCCGCCTACCCCTAAAATGGCCACTTTGCCCTGGACCTAATGGGTAAGGCTCCGCCCAGCCCTCCAATTCTAGGACATGAAAAATGCATCAATGCAACGTGATGTTTTTCTGTGGTTTCCAGGCACCCATTATCCCATTAGGATACTCCCCACCCCGAACGCCTGCCTCCACAGCCTCCTCTCCTTTCTCCTTGGAAATTTTGCAAACCGCGGCTAATTCGCTTTGAACTCTCAGCCTCTGGCGTCCTTTTCCCACTCTCCCAACCCCCCCCCCGTCCCGCCCACGGAGGGAGGATTCCCTGGTGGTTTGTACACCTTTAAGATGATATAAATCTGTGATCCTACAGTCCATCCCCATGGTAACGCGGAGGAGTTTCCCTTTTGTGAGGAAAGCTGTCATGTCACTTCCTGCTGCTGACAAATCAGTTTAGGAGATTAAAATGCAGGGGGGGCAGGACGCGGTGGTTTCTGCAGAAGTGCTGGCCACGGTGGTTTCTGGTTGCCATGCGCACAGCAAACAAAGCCTTGCGCTCGGGTGGGGGGCAGCCCCGCCTGGCTTTCCCACACCTGCTGGGCCGGTGGATCCAGGTCACCCTGCACTGTGTTTCTCTGCAGGCCGCATTCTGGGGAGCAGGTGGGAGGGTTGCCTACCTCAGGGACTTCCCTGGGACTCTGCAGGGCAGGCCCGTTGGAGAACAGCCTCTAGGGCCAGCCAGGCGTCGGCTCCCCACTCTCCTCGAGAACAAAGGGTGTGCACGTTGCTAGCACCACTGAACAAAAACCACTCTGCTGAGGAAAATACCGTAAAACCAGCCTTTTCTTCACTGTGGCTTTTTTAAGCTGAGCATCAGGCCCTTTCATTCATCCATCCATTCATTCATCAAATATTTATGAGTGTGTACAGGCCCAGGGATTCTTTGATGCAACACAAAGATCTTACTCTCTAGTAGCTAACAATGGTGGGGGGGGTGTCATATAAATAAGACAAGAAATCAGATAACGATGAGGGCTATGAAGGTGGGATAATAGAAAGGGGGGCTCCTTTAGATTTTGGCCTGAGGGGTGGCTAAGCTAAGACTTGAATGCTTAGAATCCAGGTGCTGGGAAGAGGCTTCTAGGCCAGGAGGGTAGCAAGCTTGACCTGGGGTCAGCTAGACCTGGGTTCAAGTCCTGACTCTGCCACTTAGTAGCTGGGACTCACAGCAGGTAAGTCTTTAAACCTCCATTTAAAGGCTCTTTAAGGATTAAATGGAAGGCGGTCACCTCTGAGCACATCAGAGAGGCTTGGGAAAGGCCCATTGTCCTCGAGTGACTCAGCCGGTGCCCATTCTGTCACTTGGGCAACAGCGCCCCTCCCCCCTGTAGAAATGGGTTGACTTGGCCCGTCCAGGCACTCCTATGGGGCTGCGCTTGGCTTGGTAGGAGCTTTTGTTTGGAGACCACCAGCCCCACCCCATTACCTGTGCAAGGGGTGCCCTTTCTGGGCCTCGTTTTCTCTTGTAGAGAGTACCTGGAGCGACCGTCTATCCTTTCCTGCCCAGCTGTCAGCTTCAAGCCCCTGCTCACCCACGCCTGGGGAGGCTCTGGCATCTCTGGGGTTCATTTGGGGTGTTTTGGGGAGGCAGAGGGAGAGGAAATAGACACTTTCTGGGAAGGGGCAGCAAGGGGTCCTGGGCCTTTGGAAGGTGGGTTGGTATAATGGCGATGTCACCAGTCCCTGCAAAGCTGGGTTCCCACAATGTTCTGTTGGGGCCTCACAGACACCCATCCCCCAGCCCACTTTTCTTCTGACTGGGAATCGAACCAGGACCCTTTGGTTCCCAGCCCGCGCTCAATCCACTGAGCTACACCAGCCAGGGCAATCTATACCTCTTTAGAGCCTGTCTCTCTCTTTCTCCCTCTCTCTCCCTCTTTCTGTGAACTCATTTTCCTCTCCAGGTCAGACTCGCTTAGGAACAGGACCCAACGCCCTCCAGGAGGTGACCACTGCCTTCATTTCCAGCGCCATTCGCCCCATCACCACTCCTGTCCTTCGCACATGTTGAGCCCTGTAATTTTCACAGCACAATATGCTCTTTCCTGCTACCCATACTTTTGCACATGCCATTCCTGTGGCTTGACTACCCTTCCTCCACTCAAAACATGAGCAGATCGGTGAAGCTTTCTTCCACCACTAAGACTTCCTTCTCTGTGCCTCTAGTTCCATCCCACTGCTGAACCCAAGGGTCAGAAATTCAACCACCTCCCGGGCCAAGCAGGTCACATAAGTGAGAATTGAGCCTGCCCAGTTCTGGAGACTGTGGTGACCAGGAAGTGCACCCCAGGGAAGCTGCCAGTCAAGCTGGGAATGTAAGTCCGGTGTTGCTGGACCTTTCTATATTTTTTCAAGAAGCCAGGAATTTGTATTTTTATGTAAAATCTCCTGATTTCAGAAACTGTGTGTGGGCCAAAGAAAAGATCTGCAGCCTAACCATGATCCAGCCCAGTGGCTGAGAGAGTGTGGCCGCTGTTGGCCACCTGTTTTCGAGTCTTTCAAGGTCAGCGCCCCTCCCCCCGCCTTGTGCATCTCTGGGCCCCCAGGACTCAGCCTAGGGCTTAGTGAGCAGCAGGTACTTACACGCGTCTTCTGACTAAAAGAGTGAGTGACAGTAACCTAGAAGGTGCTCAGTAGATGTTCAAATCATGCAAAGAAAATTCTAAGACTTTGATCCCAGTGTCTAGAATGAAACTGATAATATCTGTATGACCTTGGTGGGTCACTTCTCAAATCTTTAAAAAGAGAGTGCTGAAAGTATTTTTTAAATGAAATAATGTACATAAAGTGCTTTGCACAGTGCTCCACACACAGTAAACAATAAATGTTAAAAATCTTATCATCATCACCCTCACCATCACCATCATTACAAGGGAAAAATTTTAAAAAGAACCATGTACATTGAAACGAACATCAAATTTTAATCCCTAGCCCCTCACTGCAGACTTGTTTATCCAAACAGCCTCCGTGACATATCCATTTGTTGTTCAGGTAGACTTCCAGACTTGGCAATCCCAAAACCCTTCCCTTAAACCCCAAACCACCTCCTGCCGTCTTCCCACCTTTGTTAACGGCCACTGCATCCTTCCATGAACTCAGCTAAAAACCTCTGGAGCCCTGGCTGGTGTGGCTCAGTGGATTGACAGCTGGCCTGCGAAGCAGAAGGTCACTGGTTCGATTCCCGGTCAGGGTGCATGAAGGCTCAGGGCTGCCGCCCTGCCTGCTGCTGTGCCCGGCTCTGCCAGGCCGGGGCTGTCCTCTGAGCATCTCAGACAGGGCACTTCTGAGGACACATTCTCCCGGGTCTGGCTTCCCTAAAAGTGTTTTTATTTACTTTTATTGTTTAAAAATGGTTTCACTGAGCAAAGAATTCCAGTTCCAACCTTATTTTTTAAACACTTTGATGATACACGCCATGAGCCTCTGATCTCTGCTGTGTTTTAAAAAGCAGCTCATTATCTTAGTGTGGTCCCTGCGAAGGTAATCTTTTTCTTATTCTCTGGCCGCTTTGCATTTTTTCTTTGTCTTTTATTTACTTATTTATTTTTTAGAGAAAGGGGAAATGGGGGGAAAAGGAGAGGGAGAAGAACATCAGTCGGTTGCCTCTGCTCTGACTGGGGCCAAACCCACAACCCAGGTATGTGCCCTGACTGGGAATCGAACCAGTGACCTTTCAGTTTGCAGGATGATGCCCAACCAACCGAGCCAGTGAGGGCTGCTTTGTCTTTTTCTTTAGCATTTTTATTGCAATGTGTCTGTCGCTTCCTTCCTATTTATATTGTTTGTGACTTGTGGTGCTTTTGAATCTGTGGCTTGATGTCTTTCATTCGAGAATTCTCAGTTATGTCTCCATTTCTACTGTTATGTATTAAACAGTTATCCTAGTGTCTTCGGCCAATAGCTATCTGGATCCTCTCGTGTTTCTCTCTATTGCCTATTGTTTCTTTTGTTTTTAAAAACAAAAAACATGATTTTGTCAAAAACCCTTCCTTCCCTTAAATGTTTAAGTCAAAACATGATTTAGTGGAACATATTCCCTCATATCCCTGGTTACTTTTTTTTTTATTTTTATTTTATTTATTTATTTTTAGAGGGAGGGGAAGGGAGAGAGAAAGACAGGAAGAGAGACATTGATGTGTGGTTCCCTCTCACATGCCCCCTACCGGGGACCTGGCCTACAAACCAGGCATGTGGCCTGACTGGGAATCAAACTGGCGACCCTTTGGTTCCCAGGCTGGTGCTCAATCCACTGAGCCACACCAGCCAGGGCTCCCTGGTTACTTTTGATGGTCAGGCACTGCATAGGAAAAATTGTAGAGGTAATTCGGCTTAGGTGTTACCCTATTCTAGAGAGGGTTTGCTGGACTGCAGTGGCAAGTGGGCCTGGGAATCCTTAATGCAGCCAGACAGTGAGATGGTTGGAGAGGACTTGAAGCTGGGCTTCCGGCTCTGTGATGACTGCTTTCTTCTCATTCTAAGGGTGCATCCTTTGGGGAAGGGTCCAACTAAAAGCTTGGGGAATTTACCAGGCACCTCTGTCTGAATTTCTTTTTTGGGTAATATGAAAAAAAAAAAATCCTAGGGTTGTGCCCGATTCCCTCTTGCTGTGCCCTGAACTCTACTTTCTGTCCCTTTAGACGCGAGTCTATTAAAAGCTCGGCTCCACCTCTCCCCCGTCAGTCTCCTATTTCAGATGCCCTTCAGATACCCAAAGGCGGTCGCCCCGTGGGGAAATAGGCCTCACCACTGTGCTCTTCCCTCTGGGTTTTCTTCTTCCAGACCTTAATCCTCGTTGCCCCTTCAGTGCTTGAATGACTTCAAACTGAACTATTTTGCAGTGTTTGGTCCAACTTCCCGAGTCCCCAGCAGGGGGGCGGTTGTAGATGATGTGGCTTGCCTTGCCTGGCGGGGAGGTAGACTTCCCGGAGGAACCCAGAGCGAAACTTCTAATGCGACAAGCCATTACCCGCTCCACTCAGAACCCTCCGCGGCTCCCACCACCCTCCCAACGAAGGCCGGCGCTTTACCCAGGCCACACACGTGCCTGGCCTTGCTGACATGTCCCTGACCACATCTTCTGCCGCTCTCGCCCGTCACTCCCTTCTTCCCACCAGGCCGGCCCCATCGCTCTGCCCATCACAAGCAATGTTCACTCCTGTTTCAGGGGCCCATGGGCCTGGACTGACCTTCCTTCCCCGTTTCGTCCAAACATCAGCTCATCAGTGGGCCGTTCCCTGATGTGCACAAGCCACCCCCCTGCCCCAACCCTGGCGGCCCCACTTTTCTTCTGCTGTGTTTCTCAGCAGGGCGCCTGCCACCACCTGGCCGTTGCTTGTGTGTGGTCCGGCTCCCCGCCAGCGCGTGAGGCCCTGCAGGCAGCGCCCTTGTCTGTGTTGTTCCCTGGGGGTGGGGGTGGGGAGTCTCCTGCCCTCAGCATGTAGTGGGTACTGAATCCATGTGATGAGTCCACGAAAGAACTTGGAACATGTTGAACAATGTCGCCTTTTTGGGGGTGGGTCCTGGGCTCAAGCTAGGGGGAAGTGATTCTTTTTTGCTCAACCAACCTCTTTCCCTTCCACATGAGGCAATTTCCCTTGGATACGTTCCCGTAACACGCAGTCGTGTGCACGGAAAGTGTATAAAACCACTTCGTGAGCAGGAAGCACTTTGTGACGGCTGGGGCCATCCACATCTGCCATCCTGGGACTCCATGCTGGGAGTCTGGACAGGAGGATGGTGGGAAAGCCTGCTCAGGGATCCCCCTCAACCCCGGTCCTCCCACCACTTCCCCTCCGTTTCCTCCCTCCCATGAAGGAGAATTTCCCATGGCGGGTGCCTGTAGCGAGCAGAATGGGGCAGTGGGTGATTCACGGGGAAGTCTGTGGGGCTGCTTGGGGCTCATGACTCACAGCCTCTCATCCAGAGGAGGGGTAGAGAGCCATGCTGAGTGTCCTGGAAATGGCCTACGCCAAGTTCTCTAGTGACCAGCAGGGTGTCTCCCCAACGGAGCGCTCTACAGCCCCTTCCTGGCATTCCTCTCTCTGCCTAGGTGCCTGTCCTGGTCTCTGTGCGGAGGAGAGAAGGAAGGGCAGCTAGGAGCGAGGGGCTGGGGAGGAGGGAGGGAGGCAGGGAGACAGCATCAGACCATGAGCCACTGAGGGCAGGTTCGTGCCTTTGTCATTCCTGGGTCCCCAGCCTCCGATGCACGGCTTTGCATATCGCTGGGGTAGTGAGTGGTTGAATAAATGAAGAAATATTTGGGGGATGTCTTGAGGGGCCTCATTCTAGGATATTGCCAGCCTGATAGTCTCAAGGCAGTGGCGTGTGTGTGTGCCATCAGAGCCGGCTGGTTTGGGGTTTGGTGTCCACTGTGGCTGACACTGGAGAGGCTTCGGCAGGTGGCCGTGGTTGGATAGGCGCCTTAGCCCATTGTCCAGCCATGAAACCACCCCCCTCCTGAGCTCTAACTGGTTCCAGGCGCTGTGTCAGACACCAGACAGAGGACACACAGGATGGACAAGACACAGTCCCCGGCCTTGGGCTCCCCTGGCAGGTGACGGAGACTGATGGGTTGACCCACGAATCCAGTGCGCTGATCTGGGAGCCGGCGAGGTGTGGGCAAGGCAAGGGGCAGAGGAGGTACAGGGAGGAGCGAGTAGACAGGTGGGAAGGTTTTCTGGAGAAGGTGGCCCTTGATCCCTAGAGTCTGGCACAGGAAGGACCCCTGTCTCTGGGGAGATGAGGCATGGTCTGAAGCCCATTTATTGCTGCTCAGTAGATTTTATAAAAGGAAGAAAGTCCCCTGGACTTGTCCCTGGCCAGGCCTACTTGCCCTAGAACTGAATTTCCAAGAACCCTCATGCATGTCCTGCTCTTAAGCAAAGGGACCAGAGCCCTGGGCCTCCCATGTGGGCATTCAAAGTATGGGCACGGCGGTGCCCTCAGGCCACGGAAGTGACCTCCAGGGAAGAAAGACTGAAAAGCACTGGCTTGTCACAGACTTGGAAACATATAATATGTAGCCTTTTCAGATGGGCTTCTTTCACTTGCTAGTGTGCATTTAACTCTCCTCCTGTGTCTTTTCATGGCTTGCTCGTTCATTTTTTAGCGCCGAGTAGCCTTCCACTGCCAGAATGTGCCCCGTGCGGCCATCCCGCCACCTCCCCAAGAACACCTCGGTTGCTTCCGAACTCTGCTGATTATGAACAAAGCTGCTCTAAGCATCCACGTTCGGGTTTTTGCGTGAACGTCATCTCTCAGCTTCTCTGGGTAAATGACAAGGAGTACCGTCTCTCAGCTGCATGGCAGGAGTACGTTTAGTTTTGTAAGAAGTGGACAAAATGTCTTCCAGCCTGGCCGTACCACTTTGTGTTCCCAGCAGCGGTGATTGGGGCTCCCCCGCCCCACAGCCTCACCCGCACTGGGGGGGCCGGGCGGTGGTTTGGGTTTGGGCCGGGTGAGCCGGTATCTGCCAGGATCTCCTTGTTGTTTTATTTTATGACCGTTGACGCTGAGTATCTTTTCGTGTGCTTATTCTTTACGTCTCTGGTGAGGCATCTCTGCGGGTCTTTTGCCCCTTTTAAAAATAGGCGTTTTTCTTCTGGTTGAGTTTTAAGAGTTCCTTGTATATTTCTGGGTGTCAGTCCTTGATCACATTTGCCTTTTGCCAATACTGTCTCCCACTCTGTGGTTCGTCTTCTCTCTCTCTTGAATCTGTGGGCCTTTTTTGGGTGAGAAAAACAACTGTATTTCTACATTCCTGTGTTGTTGAAGCCGCTGTTAACGCCGGGCTTGTCTTGCAGCTGAACCTCGTTCTAAGTAAGGCAGGAAGTCATACTTCTGCTTAGGACCTTCCAGTGTCTGCCTTTCACACCCAGAGCAAAGTCCGACCCTGTCTGTGCCTCTACGGGTCCCTGACAGAGGAGTGACGAGCAGGGCCTCTGGGGCTCCAATGCTGGTGCTGGGGCGTCCTCTGTCTGTGACCTCGGGGAAGCCACCGAACGCAGGTTCCCTGTCTGTACATCGGAGCGACAACAGAACGACCCCCCAGAGCTGCCGTGAGGGTCCACGAGTGACCGCAGTAGATGCGGTGTTTGGCCCGTGGGAACTGTTCAAGACACGTTGCTACTGGCAGACAGTACCGTTCCCCCAACCACCTCAATGAACCACACTGATTTCCTTTATGTACCCCAATAAATGGGGCTTTCTTTGTGCCTGGAACTCTAATCCCCACACCCAGCACGTGCGCACGCACACGCGCGCGCGCACACACACACACACACACACACATGCAGCCGGGGGAGGCTGGCTGCTCCCTCCCTATCGGTCCTGCCTGCCTGCCTTTTCTCCACCCTTGTATCTGGTTCGCTGACATCACACCACTCTCCACTCACGGAGCAGCGAGCGGCGCCAGCGTGGTCCCAGCCTCCCACAGGGGGGTCCAACCTGTGGCCCACGGGCCGTATGCAGCCCAGGATGGCTGTGAATGCGGCCCAACACAAACTCGTAAATTTACTCAAAACATGATGAGATGTTTTGGTGATTCTGTGTTGCCCAGAGACGCCAAAAGGTTGGACCCCGCGCGGCAGTGGTTTACATTGTGGCTCCCCGTCCGTGGGGTAAGCATCTGTTGTCAGCAGGGGCCGTGCCATGCCGATCTTATTCCCATCCCCAGCTCTAACACAGATCTGGAGCGTAGAAGGTGCTCACAAATACTTTGGGAGATGAATGAACGAACAGGACCACAGGTGGTCTGTTCAGGAAGGCACCCTGTGTGAACCAGCCACCAGTGGAACTGAGGGGGAGCCAGCAGCAGGCACCTGGCCTGGGTCACAGCGTGCACGGGGCTGCCCGGCTGGGGCACCTGCCTCCATGCTCTGGACTGGTCGACCTCAGCAGGTGGTTCTCCTTCTGCTTTCTCTGGGACAAGGATGTGGCCTCTGCTCCTTGGTGGCTGGTTCTGGAACACACTTCCTCTTCCACTTCCGTTTCCTCCACAGAGAGGAGGCTGGGGTGGGAGCTGGACACTGGGAACCTGGGCCATGTTTCTGCCCCAGCACATGGTGGTAACTCCAGGGGTGCTGGTCCCCCCGAGCTGCGCCCCTGCACAAAGCCCCTTTACGCCTGTTCTGCCTTATGCCAGGACTGTGAGGCCCCGGCCCGAGGCCGAGCAGGAATCTGAGCCCCTACAGTGCTGCCCAGGTGTCTTCCCTGTCTGTCGGCCCTGGGTTCTCACCGACTCAATGCGAAGTAGGTAGGGGACAGCTATCAGATCTTGGAAATAGTTTGAAAGTGCAGATTCAACCTCCCCGCACCCCCCTTCCACCACACCCCCAGGTACAACACCACAAAGCAAGTGTGACAAAGATCTTTTGGGGAGTGGGGTGGGGGGTGGAGAAATCGAGGCGAAGGTACCAAAGATTTGGACACACCGCCTTAAGAATGCAGAGACATTTGGGCCACACGGGGGAGAAGCCTGGAGTGCGTGTATGCAGGGGGCTGTTCTACATGAGCCCGGGGAGCACAGGGGCAGGTGGGCAGGGAGCGAGCCGCCATGGGAACGCTGCGGAGGCCCCTGTGTGATTGTCCAGGTGTGAACCCACGTGGTGTGCTGTCTGGTCTGGACGGAGGGGAAGGATGCGCCATGGGGCCGAGGAAGGGACGTCTTTGGGTGGACAGCTGGACAGCTGGCCTGCGGAAGCTGAGTGGGAGCCAGCCTTTTCTGCGTCTACTGCCCTTGGTCGGCCAGACCAGCAGAGCTCATGGTCATTTAAGGTGCTGGTCAGGGAGGGCAGCTCATTGGGCAGCAGGCCACTGGGGCAGAGATGGTGCGGGCCTTCCAGGGGGGGCCCTGGGAGCTATTTTTAGTGGCCCGGGCTGACTCCCAAATCCTGCTGACTATTTCTGGCGCCAGAAGTTTGCCCTGAAGGATGTGGAAAATTTTCACGTTAGGAATGTCTGCTTTCCCTTTGGCTCGGCAAGGGCAGAGCAGGGAGACCGGGGCAAAGGGCGTGAGCCCCGGAGGCTGCTGGGAAAAGTCACCAGCGCTGGGAGCCTGAAATTGGCCATCTTCCTGCCCTTTGGAGACAAGCACAGGCTTTTAAAAACACCAGCATCATTATGGGTGACTATGCCTCCCACTTCGCCTGAGACCTCCCTGTTTTAGCAAGAAGTCTGGCACCCAGAACATCCTTCAGACCCGGCAAACTGGGGGACTTGGCCACCCAAGCCCCATTTCAGCCCCATTCCATTCTAGAAGTGAAATCGATATGAAGAATAAGAACTGAGCTACATTCACGATCTTCTAGAATGTTCACAACCATCCCATGCAGTGGGTACTGTTGTCTTCTCTATTTGACACTTGAGGAAACTGAGGTACAGAGGTGCAGCAACTCGCCTACTGTGGGACAGCTAGCTGGGTGGTGGGGCCAGGATTTGAACCCTGCAATTCTCAGTGGGCAGGTTGGAAGGGGGGGACAGGAGAGGAAGGATGGCTTTGGACCCAGGGAAACCTGGGTGCAGTCACTTCCTAGCCAGGCACGTAACTTGGCATAAATAATACGTATTTGGCCAAAACGCCATGAGGGTTAAATGCTGAAGTGTCACTGTGCAGGCCTGGCACCAGCAGGCGCTTAGAAACCCTGGCGCAGACCCCCACCGTTGGTCCCCTCTGGGATGCAAGGCCTGGCCATGGAATCCCATTGCTGCCCCCTGCCTCCCCGGCTCCCTCGTGGGCCAGTGAGGGAGAGAGCAGCACGGGGTAGGGACAGAGACCCAGGGCCCGTGAGCTCCCGGCCCAGTTCTGCCCTGTTCGCCTTGGGCGTCCTTGCTGGCCTCCTCTTTCCGTTCTATGATGGGCAAGGGAGCCCCGCCCTCGTGGAGGTGGGAGAGGTTCGGCAATCACCTGGGACTTGCCTCCCCACCCTACGTGCCTCCTCCCCAGCCCGGTCCCCGAGAGCCGGGGTGGGTGGACGGGGGCGGCTGCGCTGGAGGGACGCCCAGGTGCGGACGTGAGCGCGGCCCGGGCATGAATGGAATGCGTGCCTGGGCCACCAAGATGCACTGTTCCTTCTGTCAGCGCCCAGCAGGAAGGGCCGGGCGGCCTGGTTCCCAGCCGTTCCCCGGGGCTGGGGAAGTGGCCGAACAATGGAGCTGCTCTGAGGGCCTGGGACCCTGTGTGTGTGTGTGTGCCG